>BLSH010231174.1:341599-355854 GCA_018402905.1 Glandirana rugosa
AGTGGCTTGTTAGAGAACCTTAGTGAACAAACAGCATCGTGAATGCCAAGGAACAC
This sequence comes from Glandirana rugosa, assembly GCA_018402905.1. Classification (NCBI taxonomy): domain Eukaryota; kingdom Metazoa; phylum Chordata; class Amphibia; order Anura; family Ranidae; genus Glandirana; species Glandirana rugosa. Next base: position 341,656 of record BLSH010231174.1, read on the forward strand.
ACCAGACAGGTCAAGGATAAAGTTGTGGAGAAGTTTAAAGCAGGATTTGGTTATAGAAAAATATAAGTTTTCCGAAAAAGGAAGAAGTATAGCACAACTACAAACCTACCAAGACATGGCCGTCCACCTAAACCAGGGTTAGGCAACTCTAACGACTTGCCGACCGTCAACCGCAGGTTGACGGCGACAAAGTGGCTCGATAACGCAAATCGTCGTCATACGACGGCGGCTGCGAGATCGAGCACTGCGAGCGCGCGCACGCCGCCGGAGGCACGCTCACTGTGTCCGGGGGGGGCCAGGGAGCGGGTGCGGCGGACTCGATCTCCGCCGGCTACCCGCGATGCCCCCCCGGAGTGAAAGAACGGAGGTCTGTGTAAGTAAACACGGACCTCCGTTCTGTGAGAGGGGGAAGGGCTGTGATCACAGCCTTCCTCTACATGGAAGCTGTGATCACTTCCCTTCCCCTGCTAGGGCAGCCCACACACAGTTAGAACACGCCCAGGGAACACAGTTAACCCTTAGAGCGCCCCCTGCAGGTTAACCCCTTCACTGCCAATGGCATTTACACAGTAATCAGTGCATTTTTATAGCACCGATCGCTGTATAAATGCCAGTGGTCCCAAAAAAGTTTCAAAATGGTCCGACATGTCCGCCCCAATATCGCAGTACTGCTAAAAATCGCAGATTGCCGCCATTACTAGTAAAAAATTAAATAAATAAAAACCCCAGAAATGAATTCTCATCGTCCGTAAACGCGGCCACTTTTGCGCAAACCAATCCATAAACGCAGATTGCAATTTTTTTTTATCACAAATATGAGGAAGAATATAAATCGGCCAAAACTGATGAAAAAAAATTTTTTTGTATTTTTTTTTTTGGATTTGTATTTTAGCAAAAAGTAAGAAATTTGGGTTTTTTTTTGCAAAATTGTTGCTCTTCTTTTGTTTATAGCGGCGATCAAAAATGACGCAGCGGTGATGAAATACCACCAAAAGAAACAATTGATTACATGAACAGCACTACTTGCTGTTCCAACAGCGCTTGCATAAAATGGTGTGGGTCTCTTATTTTAAAGTGCCAGTGCCTATACAGAATACTTTACTAAGTATTTGTGTAAATTAACTTATGTGCAAGAATTTCTAACAATTGTGTGTTACACCTTTAGTATTTTAACATCATATAATCATGTGATACACTTATAGATTTATAAAATTAAAGTTTAAAACATCAATTCATTATTTAAGAAAAGTGCTGGTGCCCTTAAGGTTTTATACAAAGTCCGTATTGAAAAGTGCCAGTGACAGTTTTTGTTTAAAGATGACTTATCGGTTTCTTTGGATTAAGCAAAAACTTCTTAACTTCTTAAACCATAAAGTGCCCGTGCCGTGCTGGGTGCTCAAATGAAATAAGTGGTTTGAGGGTATATTGCCCCGCTTACCAGATCCTTATGACTCTCCACCCTTACGGTGTGGAAGAGTCACGTGCGCTTTAGGTCTACAATCCGACCTATGGATATGGTGCCGTCTCCTTCCCTTGTCTCCTTTGTCCGTCACCGTACCATTTGAAGATAAATGAAAGAAAATCTCATTGCGTACCTCTCTTATTATAAAAGGATTTATTTAGCCACTTTTCCACAGTACAGTCTAAACAACGAAACACACTGATCGCTCCGTGATCACCGCCGCTGGATGCTGGTGGTCACTTCCGTTTCCGCCTGCCTTCGCTTTACGTGTCACAGGAGCGTGGCTACGTACACCTTGCGTTCCACCTAAAGCGTTTCGTCAAATCCTGTGACATCTTCAGAGGAAAGAAAGCTCTATTTGTGGGAAAAAAAGGACGCAAACTTCGTTTGGGTACAACGTCGCGCGACCGCGCAATTGTCAGTTAAAGCAACGCAGTGCCAAATCGCAAAAAGGGCTCTGGTCCTAAAGTGTGAAATCATTCCGGGGCTGAAATGGTTAAAGCAGTGGAGATCTACCTGAATAACATGGGAGAAGTCAAAGATCACCAGGCAGTGTCGCCTCCATACACCCGATTTAAACCTCTAGTTGCCGTACTACCATGTTGCAATCAGGTGCATTGCATGGCAATCATGGGTTTAAATAAGGTGGTGGAGGTGGCAGCATATTGCCTCCTCACCACCTGTCAGACACTCTCAGATCACTTTTCAGAGGAGCAGCAGTGTCTGCTGCACTTGTGAATGAGCCCTAAGTTGCATTTGGCAGCTCGTTCACATGTAAAGTTGGGGGGTGGTAAAATCCTGTGGTTGAGTCACGGTTTTACCACCCCCAATCCCTGCCCTAGGCAGCAGACAAAGGTCTACACATGCCGCAGTAGTAATTAAGTCCCCTATTGCTTTTGGTGGGTGCTACAACCTGCCAACTGCGACCCATTCAAGTAAATGGGGTCACTCTGCAAGCTTCTGCGGGGTCCAAGGTGTTAAAGCAGGTGGTGAAAAAGAACTGCAACGGTGCCTGCTTTAACCCCTTGTTTGCTGCAGTGCACAAGGTTACAGGGCATTTGCAGAATTGCCTTATTCACTTGAATGGGTCATGCTTGGCAGGTGCTACATCCACCAACCATGATAGGACATGTAACTACTGCTACGACATGTGTACACCCCTGGTTACTGCAGCTAAAGGCAGTGAGTTGGTAAGGGGGTGATAAAAACACAAATATGGGGATTTTACCACCCCCCAAACTGCAAATGTAAATTAACCCTTACTGTTCCGAGTCCCATATAGGGCTGCTTTCACACTAATGTGCTGCGGTTTACCTGCACCTTTCCTGGGTTAGCTGCACTTTGCCATAGACTTCTATTATATCCTGCAGGTGTGGTGCACTTTCTGAAAGTGCACCAAAACTCCTGCATTCAGAAAGTGCACCAAACCTGCAGGATATAATAGAAGTCTATGGCTAAGCACAGCCAACCCGCAGGCATGGTGTGGATAAACTGCAGCACATCAGTGTGAAAGCAGCCTTACTATTATGCGCAGTATATTGCTTCACACTGACCTGAATATCTTTTCTTTCCTGCTGCTGCTGCCACCACTCTGGAGACTGCAAGCCGGGATAAGAGGTGGAGTACAGTTGGTATCACTCCACATTGGACAGGAGCCAGCACTACAGAGGAGGCTTAAGCCTCGTACACACAAGACAACGATCGTACGTACGATCGTCTCAAATCGTATGTCGGATAAGTAACTTGCATACTAACTGCACTACACGATCGTACGACCAAAGAAAGAACGTTCAGGTGCATGTAATTAGCATCCGGCCATTCCTGACTGCGGAGCATGTGTGTTTTGCACAATACAACTTTTTGTACCAACTGCTCCGTACACATGATACAACGGTCGTATGACCGCTTGTTGGTACAACCAAGTTTACTAGTCTGCTCATACAACTCCCCTTGTACGACCGTCGTATGCCGGCTGTTCTAATCGTGCATACGAACGATCGATTTAGCATACAACGATCGTTCATATGACCTGTTGTATACGATCGTCGTCCCGTGTGTACGAGGCTATAGGCTTATGCAGCTCTTGCTCCCTACTACAGCTCCAACTTTACAAATAGTCCCTCTGCATTGCACTCTTTGATGCTACTTCCGCTTCTCCCCTGCTGCTACTGGTATGCCCAGAGACAAGGCAGCGCCTTCCCATAAGAAAGCGGGGGGACACAAAGTACCGGCAACCTCCGAATCGAGAGCACCCTCCCCTCCATCTGTATGGCAGCACAGCCTGTGTTGGATCCAGAGGCTGCTGCCACTCCAGCAGACTTCACAGCAATCATGGCTGCTATAACCACCTGCCAGACTGTGCTCACAGGCACAATAGAGCAATTCCAGAAAGACATTGGCCTCCGTTGTGATATGGACAGCTTCTGGGACTGGGTGACCGCGGCTGAGCAGAGGGTAGGAGATGTGGAGGATGCCACCTGGAATCATGCTGGGACCCTTCACACTTTAAAAAGCAAGGTCAAAGCTTTGGAGGCCAGGGTTGAGGATGCCGAGAAAAGCAACCGGCGTTAACCTCCGCATCGTTGGCCTCCCTGAAGGGGCGGAAGGAGCAGACCCCCCTAGATCCACTGAGAACTTGCTTCGCACACTACTGCCAAGGGTTGAGATCTCCAATGCCTTTGTGGTGGAATGGGCCCACCGCATGCTGTCGGTGCGTGGCCCTCCTGGGGCCCTACCACACACCTTTATCTTTAAACTACTCAACTGCCGGGACCGTGACCTGGGGCTTCAGGAGGCCAGGTCCCAAGGAGAGCTCCGGTATGAAAACATGAAGCTGATGTTTCCCAGACTACTCCGTGGAGACACAACGCATTCACAGGCCTTTTGATGCTGCTAAAGTACTCCGCACTAAGGCTCCTTTCACACAGGAGCCGCCCGAGCGTTACCGCTCATTATAGTGGTGCTATTCAATGTTCTGGCGCTGCAGGAGCGCTGCCCCTTTTGTTTTCAATGGGCAGGGGCGGTATAGGAGTGGTGAACACACCACTGTAAAGATGCGGCTTGCAGGACTTTTTTTTACTGTCCCCCAAGCGCACCGCTCCAGTGTGAAAGCACTCTGGCTTTCACACTGGGGTGTATTTGGGGGCGTCTTTCAGATGCTATTTTTTGCGCAAAACCTCCTGAAAAACGCCTTGGTGTGAAAGGGGTCTAAAGGTGTAACCTACAGTATGTTATTTCCAGCAAAACTCCATATTCAAGTTGGCTGTTCTGTCAAATTCTTTACCTCCCCTGAAGATGCTGCTTCCTGGGCCGAAACACTATAAGGAGTTTGATGACTTCTTTTATCCACTCCCTGTTGCATGGCCCGTTTACCTTTCTGATATGTTCTCATGTCCCTGCTGGCGGAGACTACTGTTCATCCTCTTCATTGCACCGGAAGACACCCATACACTCAGGTCGTATGCATCTTGTTCATTTGCTCCCCTCCCTTTTTTTGTAAGCATTGCTGTCCATGAGTGCATATACACTTCAAGTGCCTTCTGACTTTTGACGTTCTGAAAATTTCCTTTGCACATGCCCCACAAGCTCTTTACTAAGTTTTTATGCCCTCTGCATTGTCTGAGTGAACTACACCATTTCATCATTATTAGGCGACATCTCTTACACTATGTACTGTTGCACCATGAACATCCTGTTTGCCTTGAACATTTACCCCCACAATGTTATATATTGTTCAGTTTTGGGACTGAAACCTGCTTCAGTTTTGGGGGGGTGGGGGATTGTTTTTCTATTTTGGTTGCGAACGTTATCTCCACTATATACCACTATTCTGCTCTATGGAACGTGCTTTAGCCCAGGTTCACACTGACAGCAGGATTGAAATTGTGCAAGTTCAGCTGAACTCGCACAATTTCATACCCACGTCAGTCCAACTTTGGGGGCGATTTCAGAGACATCTGTGCGGGTTGCTGCACAGAGGTCTATACAAATCCCACGCCGAAGTCGCAAAAGTAGTACAGAATCTATTTTTGGGAATCGGTGTGGAGCCACACCGATTTGGACGGCGCCGCACTGGCGTGCAATTTGACATGTCAAATCGCTGCAATGTGAACCTAGGCTTACGGTCTATTTATTTTGCTTGTTTGACTCCAGCTTGAGAAGGTCTTTCTTTTTGTACCTATGGCAAACCCCCTTGAATGCATCTCCTGGAATGTTCAGGGCCTTAATTCCCCCCCTTAAATGTTGCTTAGGGTTTCAGTTTTTGAAATCCTATAATGCCTATATTTGTATATTACAGGAGACGCATTTAAGGCTTGGGTGGGCTCATATTACCACTCCACATACTCCTCTTATGCATCAGGAGTGACTTAAATTGCTTGCATTTCAATTGCTCCATCTCAGGCTCGATCCTGAGGGCAAATTTATTATTCTGCATGCCTTAATTGACCATGTTGAACTAGTTGTTGCTGATCTGTACAAACCCCTTCTTGCCTTATGCATTTACTCACTAAATTTGTCACTTTCTTTTAGCTATTTACCCCGCTAATAATGTCTTATTGGCAGGTGATTTTTAACATGACTCCTAACCCTGCTATTGATAAAACTTTATCCAGATGCCCCTACTGAATGATTTGAACAGGTGGGCAGAGGTGTATCAATTTGCAGATGCTTGGCAGTGGAAACACCCAGATGTTAAAGCCTTTACATGCTAGACATGTGCAATTCATTTTGTTCTGAATTTGTTTACTTTCAGACAAAATTCGGCATAGTCGTTCGTTCGGAAGCATCCGAAGGAAAGACTCTTGAAGAATGCTTTATCCGAAAATTATCCAGAAGAACGGAAAACTAACGGAACGATTACATTCAGATAATTTTGGTTTTTGTATTTTCTATAATTAAATTATTATATTTTATTATAAACAATATAAAATCAGTGCGGCAAATGCCCTAATAATATTCATAAATGGAATATAAAAGTTGCTAGATGAACATCAGGGTGATCACAAAAGCCTTAATAAAACACATATACATAAGGATGCAGAGCACTATAAAATGCATAAATTCATATGATAACCAGTCCATAGAAAAGTCCATAAAAGGGGAGAAAACTTCATGCAGACATCCATATCCAGTGTGAGAAATGTAAGAGATAATCGTGAACAATCCCTCCAGCGGGTAGCGTGCTCGCTCACCTCAAAGTTTGACCCCAGTTCCACTAGAGGGTCAAACACACTTGCCCCTACAGGGGTATGAGAAGTATCCTATGGAACCTGGTCTCTCGGGGACAACAGCCTCTCTCCACAGACCTCAGGGACACCATTCCACAAATGGAGAATATAGTCATAAAAACAGGGACACTAAGTGCTAACTGCACATCTATTGCACCATTTATTATAAAGGTTATGTACTCACAAACATTGCTCGTAAAAGCATGTAAACACAGAGACTCCGTGTCTCGTGGGACAGCAGTGGGTGACATCACGGCAGGCTCCTCTTGCCATACGCGCTACGGCAATTGCATGCCTTCATTTGCAGGGTGGAGCCTAGAAGATCACCATCCACTCTTATATACAATAGTTGGCAGGAAAACAAACTTCTCAGGAGGACAAGCAAACCAAAAGGAGGACCTTGAGGGCTCTTTTTGATACCCCTGTAGGGCCAAGTGTCTTTGACCCTCCAGTGGAACTGGGGTCAAACACTAAAGGTGAGCAAGCACACTACCTGGTGGAGAGATTGTTCACCATTATCTCTTAGAATTCTCACACGGGATGTGGATCTGTCTGCATGAAGTTTTCTCCCCTTTTATGGACTGGTTATGTTGAACTCCATATCATATCAATTTATGCACTTTATACTGCACCGCATCCTTATGTGTTTGTGTATATATATATATATATATATATATATATATATATTTTGTTAATAAAAGAATAAATTACATTATAGGTATTGGCATTTCCTTTCAAATTTTTCTGTTAGTGAACGTAACGAATATCAAAGCATTCTTATTTACAAGTTATCCAGAGTAACAAATGCCGCATGCGAACTAATGGAACTGAACAAATGCATCCAAATTTACAAATGCTGATCAGAACGAATGATTGGATAAACAGGAAAAACAAAAAGAACGAAAATGCAAAAAAAATTACATTTTTCAGTCATGCACATGTCCATTACATGCCATTCTGCTACCCACAAGACTGTTCAGACTTGACCGGATGTATACTAGTCCTTCAATTATGGCAGGAGTTGCGAGTGTTTACATCCTACCGAGGGATCTTGGATCATGCCCCATTAATGCTCTGTCTCCACCTGTTGCCCCATTAGAATTCCTTTGGGAGGCTATCCTGCTTCTGGATCTCTGACCTGAGGTGGAGCCACAGATGAGAGAAAAGCTATCACTCAGTACATGAAGCGGAACAAACTGCGCAAGCCCTCGAACGCAGATACACATCCACCAGATTCTCATATGTATCAGGACTTACAGTTTGCTACTAGAGATGTTCTCCTACACCACGCAGATAGTATTAGGAATATGCTCTTGGCTCAGAAACAGTGCATTTTCGAACAGGGTGAACATACTGGGGAGCTTCTGGCATGGCTGGCAAGGGAGTAGAACCCCCATCCCCCAACTACCATTGCCTGTATAAGAGCCCAAAGATAGTACACTCCTACACAACCCCCCCCCCCCCCCCCCCCCCCCCCCAAGTATCAATCAGCAGTTTTTTTTGTTTTCTTTTAGTACTACCACCAATATCTATACACCTCCAGATGTACCTTTGACTGATAGTTTAACCTGGTGTTTAGCTACCCAAGCTCCCTGCTGACAAACGTGACGATTTGGAGGGGCCAATCTCTTTAGAGGAAGTCCAGTCTGCTATTGCAAGCTGGTAAAAACCCTGGACCTGACAGTAGTCCCATAGGAGTTCTAGAAGACCTATACTGACCCCACATCTGCACAGGACCCTGACCGAAAGCTTGAATGTGGGATCTCTTCCTGCTTGTATGTCTGAAGCCTTAACTGTAATCATTGCCAAACCCAGCAAAGATGCTCTTCCTACCGGCTCATCTCCCTTAACTCAGACACTAAGGTGTTTGCAAAAGAAGTGGCTGGATGGTTGGGTACAGTTATTTCTACCCTTGCTACATGCTGACCAGACCGGGTTAATGGCAGGCAGATAATGGCACTGACATTAACATCATTAGACTTGTTACGAATATTTCCATGTCTGTACCCGGGAGGGGGGCAGAGTGGTCTCACTTAATGCTGAAAAGGCATTATTCAACTCTACAGTGAGAGAACCTTTAGAAATGTGGCTTCAGTCCTGCCCATGTCCGACCAACTCTACCTTATCCCCTGCTTTCTTCCTGCTCCAAGGTACTAGGCAGGGTTGCCCACTCTCGGCAGGACTTTTTGCCTTAGCAATTGAACCTCTGGCCGGTCTTATTCGATCTGCAACATCTTTACAAGGACTACTTGTGGATACCTGGGAAGAACGAATAATCCCTATACGCAGATGACTGCTATATCTGGGGGACTCGGATTCTTCCCTTCGCTCTGGCGATCGACAACTTTGAAGCTTTTCTCTCAAAATGACCCCCCAAAAGGTTGCGGCAAAGTTTTGGTATTTGGGGTGGAAGTCCAACGTAGTCTGTTATATCCCAGATAATGTTTCCCCGTTGCTGGCCACTTTCATTAGAAAATGCTCCACATGGACATTGCTCCCCCTTAGTACCATTGGTAGACCCTACCTCAAAGATGGCATTCCTGCGTAAATTTTTACCCTTTTTCAGCCAAACCCCCATAACTATACCCAAATCCTTTCTCAAATTGGTAAAAACCATTACATCCTTTGTATGGGCCAGGCGTGTACCCCCCCCCCCCCCCCGAATTGCTAAAAAATCGGTGTTGTACCTTCCAATTGACCAAGGCGGATTAGCTCTCAAATTTTTTGCTATACTACTGGGCAGCCATCCCTTGTGACAGTTCAACGGTTTGCACAACCCAGGGATAATACTACTTTCACGCTGCACTGGTTGGCTGTGCTACCCTTAGCAACTTGCTCTTTCGAGGATCGCAATTGAGCCCTGATATTACTGCCCCGATGGCAGACAACCCTTGTTTGGAAACAGGCCAGGGCTCAATATGGAGTGGTAGATACACACTCCCCGCATACCTCTGTGTGGCAATTGCTAACCTTTCCCATTTCCCCACAATCCCAAATCCTTCCCTTTGGGCCAGATATGGAATTACACTACTTAGGCATATTATGCCAGGTGACTCTCTCCTGTCCTTTAACTACGAGCACGTCATCGGTTACCTAATCACGTTTTTCCACTTCTTACTACGCCATGCAGCGAATGCACAATTTCTACATGCTATTACTATTGACTTCTGACCCTTTAGAAAATGTTAACTTCTGAGGACCTCCCCAAACCACTGTCGGCACTTTATTCTCAATTGATCCCTTTGACCTTACCCAAAATGACAGACCTATATACCAAGTGGCAGACTGACATTCCTACTCTGGGAAGACTGTACTTTCCTTTCTAAAAACCATGATCTCCTCTAGGGATCGGTTCCTCTAACTGAAATTTCTTAATCGAGTTTATTATTTATACACCAACGATTGTCTCAAATATACCCTGGGACCACAGACACTTGCCTTTGCTGTGGTAGAGGTGGGTACCTACTTTCATGTATATTGGCCATGTTCAGCTTTACAGCACTTCTGGAGAGGTGTGGTAGATACGGTTAAGGATTTTGGTGGTCTCTACTGCTGGACCTAGTCATATGGCTAGTGGGCCTTGTGGAGGGGGGCTATACCTGCCAAACATGCAACTTTTTGTATTTTATGCACGCAGGGAAATCCTACACTGGAAAGCATCAAATCCTCCTATTGTGAGTGGATGGAAAATGGCTATTAACACACTTCCCTTATAAAAGTTGACTCATGCTAGTTTAAATTGCCCACACAAATTAAATAAAATTTGGAACTGCTGGGTTGATGCACAAGGTAGCACTGTTTAATGTATGCCTGTGCGATATGACTTGCTCTGTACCTTTGTTTTTTATAGCTGGGGCCCTTTCCCTCCCCTTTGGCGATGCCAAATGACTTAAAACACATGCACGGGAGAGATGTCATCTAGGACTGGCCAATTAAAATGGCTGTGGATTGATACCCAGATGCTGTCAGCAGTCGGGAAGAGCTCCAGGGGAATTACAGCACTGCAGAACAGGCAAGTATAGTTCTGCATTAAATGTGCTGGAACCCATCAACTTTACAAAGTGTTTAATTGGAACTTTAGTCAGAAAATTAAGTCTTGATAGATCCATCCAGGCTTGCCCCTTTTGCAGGCATAGGTTTATATTGTAAAACATTAAAAATAAGTGCCTGCACTGTAAAATGCAATAATGTACCATCTGACCCTACTATGCACATGCTCAGTTGCACTCTATTCTCAGCATTGTGCATAAAAATCAGAGGCACTAGAGGTCAATCAGCTAATGGCTTTAAGATTTACTGTTGCTGATGGGGGATAAATAAAAGCAACAGGAAAGAGACTGCAGACGGAACACAGATCAGAAAGGAAAAAAAAAAAAAAAAAAAAAAAAAAAAAAAACACAGTCAGGAGAGGCAACAGGACAAACTTCTGCCAGGGAGACACAAACCAGTTAAACTTACAAGGATCGTGAATTATCTCCCCATTGTGCTTTCCTTTTTCCCCTCATTGGCAGCCTGTTATAAAACTGTTATGGGTAATGATCCACTTCAACTTTACACTATATGGTTTTGAGGGCTCCATTTTCAGCATCATCTTGGTGTTATGGCATACACAATGAAAGAACAGTACATATTTGGTTTTCCCAAGTTTAATGGAAATTATGATACAAACAATTAAACACCCCCCCGTGGCGTTTTGAAGTTCATCCCCACGGTGGGCTGGGTCACCTGCAGGTTGGACAGGCCGCCAAAGTCCTGAAAAATTAGAACAAACAGGCATAAGGACACATATCACCAATTCATATACAACTTTTTTGCCCTGAACTTGCAATTGTTTACTTTAAATTCTGAAAGTCTTGTACTCTACTACCAAACAGCCATTCATACCTAAAACTGTTTGAAAGGAACAGGGTTTGGAATGTACAAATTACAACCAAACACGGGAAAATCTTTCAAGGTTTGCTTTCCCTGCAGTATCAATGACTGGGCCACTGATCAAACCACAATCACTTTCGATGCAGGTGTCCAAATCTTAGAGTATGAAAAAAACACTGGAACCTGCAAACCTAGCATGTACAATCACCCATTCAACCTCAAAAACTTGAGAAGTATAGTTTACCCTAGGTAAATGATGTGCACTTACCAGCAACTTCAGCATTTCCTTGGTGTCAGGATCAACCTCAATGATCTCTTGATCCAGGGCAGATACCTAAAAGAAAATGGAAAAACAAAATATAAATGCTATAGAAAGAAACATACATACAGCATTACCATATGAAAACAAACACACACACACACGGCAATGATAAAGCTAGCAGCAGAGTTAGTGAGATAAGAGGGAGAGCTATAGGACTGGGGCCATTATTTTTTGTGCCAAAAAAAGTATTCTTAGTTCAAACGTTTTGCCTTTCCTGGATAGTTCTGAAATTCCCTTTAAGAACATTTGAGGTCTTCAATAGTGTGGTCCGGTTGTGAGAAGTGATGTCCCACAGGTGCAGAAGCTGTCCTTTATGTTCCTTGATGGTATGTCTGTATAAATTCATTGTCAGTTTTCTGTATATTGAAGTGTGAAGCTTGTCATCCCTGATGTATACTGTGGTGTCTAGGAAGTTGACGTGTGTTTGAATAATCCATTTTTGTTTGATAGATGGGTGAAAAAAGTGTTGATCAATGAGAAAAACGGTTTTAGCACCTTCAGTCCAACTAAAGCCTCGTACACACGGGACGACGATCGTATACAACAGGTCGTACGAACGACCATTGTATGCAAAATCGATCGTTCGTATTCGCGATTAGAAAAGCCGACATACGACGGTTGTACAAGGGGAGTTGTATGAGCAGACTAGAAAACTTGGTCGTACCAACAAGCGCTCATACGACCGTTATATCGTGTGTACAGAGCAGTTGGTACAAGTTGTATTGTGCAAAACACGCATGCTCCGAAGTCAGGAACGGCTGGATGCCAATTACATGCATCTGAACATTTTTTCTGTGGTTGTACGATCGTGTAGTGCAGTCAATATGCTAGATACAACAGCCAACATACGATTTGAGACGATCGTACGTATGGTCGTCGTCCCGTGTTTGCAAAACTTAAGATATCATCAATATAGCCATATCATCTGTATGGCTTTTGTTGTATGCGGTTCAGGAATTTGTCTTCCAGGTCAGCCATAAATAAATTTGCATATCGTGGTGCCATTTTACGTCCCATAGCAGTACCCATACACTGGAAATAGAGGTCATTGTTGAAAGTGAAGTAGTTGTGTGCAAGAAGGAATTGATGAGCTGTGTAACATCCTTAGCAGTGTATTTGTGGTTTAGTGAGGATAAGAATCTGATATGCAGCAAACCCATCCTTGTGAGGGATGTTTTCAGAACAGTCTTGATAGACCTGCGCTCAACTCCCGGTGGCTGGTCACTGCTGACAACAGTCATTATGAAATATATAATGTTCTTTATAGTTTAGTGTATGCAGTTTCTTGTATTTTTTTTGCAAAAAAAAAAAAAACACACCTGCTATGACAAAACGTGATGCCTCCCGCTAGCTCAAAAGCCTTTTGTAAGCTCCAGGTTAGTCTCAAACACTTGCATGTTCCTAAAGGACCCTCCTACCCACACATCAGGCACCAAGTGCATCTTGTGAAGAAGAGGGTTGGGTCAAAAACCTACATTCTGGGAAATGAAAAGCTGCAAGGTGGGGGCATTCTAGAAATAAGTGAGCCTGTTTGTCCTGCATGAATAAAAGCCCTGGCTTATTAGGGAAAAATGCAAACCGTTCTTCCACTTTAGAAAAGGTGCGAGTAAAAATGAGAAAACCTGAATATACTACCATTCATTTTAACCACCTCAATACCGGGCCTGCAGGGACTTGGTAAGTTAAAAGCAGGCTTTTTTGCTATAAAATTTACGCAAAACACTCTATCTAGTTTTTTTTTTTTCTAACGCCCTAGAGAATAAAATGGTGGTCGTTGCAAAAAACTTTGTCACATCGTATTTGCACAGCGGTCTTACAAGATTACATGATTTTTTTTTATTCACTTTGAGTGAAATAAAACAGTTAAGTTAGCCCAATTTTTTCCCATATTGTGAAAGATAATGTTACGCCAAGTAAATTGATACCAAGCATGTCATGCTTTAAAATTGAGCCCGCTCGTGGAATAGCAACAAACTTGGCAACCTAAAAATCTCCATTGGGAGACGTTTAACAATTTCTACAGGTTACCAGTTTTGAATTCCTGAGGAGGTCTAGTGCTAAAATTATTGCTCTTGCGTACCTCACGTGTGGTTTTAACCCAGTTTTCATATGCGGGTGAGACTTGCGTACTTCTGCGCGCGAGCTTGCGGGGACGAGTGTGCTTTAATTTTTTTTTTTTTTTTTTAATTTTATACTTAAAAATAATAATAAAAAAAAAAAAAAAAAAAAAAAATAAAGAACATTAACCTTATTTTCACTAGTTTAAATAAATAAAATGAAAAAAAAAAAAAAAAAAAAAAAATAATAATAAAAAT
>BLSH010231174.1:364279-383692 GCA_018402905.1 Glandirana rugosa
CCCCCCGGCCCCTCGATTTTTAGCAGTACTGCGATATTTCAGCGGACATGTCGCACCATTTTGACACTTTTTTGGGACCATTGGCATTTATACAGCGATCAGTGCTATAAAAATGCACTGATTACTGTGTAAATACCATTGGCAGTGAAGGGGTTAACCTGCAGGGGGCGCTCTAAGGGTTAACTATGTTCCCTGGGCGTGTTCTAACTGTGGGGGGACTGTACTAACAGGGGAAGGGAAGTGGTCACAGCCTTCATGTACAGGAAGGCTGTGATCACTCCCTTCCCCCTCTCACAGAGCGGAGGTCCGTGTTTACATACACGGACCTCCGCTCATTCGCTCCGGGGGGGCCATCGCGGGTGGCCGGCGGCAATCGAAGCCGCCGCACCCGCTCCCCGGCCCCCCCGGACACAGTGAGCGCGCGGGCGCGCCTCCGGCGGCGCGCGCTCACTAGGCTCGATCACGCGGCCGCCGTCGTATGACGGCGATCCGCGTTACAGAGCCATCTTGCCGCCGGCAATTGCCGATTGACGGTCGGCAAGTGGTTAAACAATCAAAGTGGTTCTAAAGCCTTGAGGTTTTTCACTTTACTGCATTTATATGTAAGGTGAAAAACCTTCAGTGCTGCCAAATCCACCCCAAAACCCCCCCACCTTACACCTGAAATCAATTCGATCCAGCAATGTGCACAAGAGCAGCAGCTCTTGCTGCTGTCTCCCTCCTCCACAGGCAGAATGATAGCAGCAGGAACTATTGGCTCCTGCTGCTATCAAATGCTGTACCAAGATAACAGGGGCCGAACCACCAGATCCGTATCAATAGATGCAGACAAGGAGGCTCGCGAGTGAGCACACACAGGTGCTCCCCTTGCCGAAGAACAGGCGCCTGGAGCGCCGGCAGGGAACCCCAGAAGGGGATCAGGGCTGTTATGTGCAACAATGTTTGCAATTTTAAAACAATATGACACCTTGTCACTTTAAGCAATGTACAAGGGCAGGGACTTCTATTGTGGTCAGTCTGGAATGAAATTTGGATTATAGGCGACATTGGCAGCTTCATTTTCTGCACTCGCCTAAATTGAGAGCAAGAATGTTACCACTATAGCAATGATCCTAAGGCCAGCAAAGAATTCAATAAAGTCTGAAATTTTCAATCAGCATTTCCCAATGCATGTTACATCTTAATATCGTAAGGCATGTGCAATACACAAATCAGAATGCTATAGAGATACTACAGACGTTGACCATAGCAAATTTATTTTCTTTATTGCAACCAACAATGATCAATTAGAACAGAGCTGTGGTTCAATTGCAAAGCATGCCACCTTGTCTTTCCCATATGCTGAGGCACAACAAATGAAAACGATAAGTGCATTGTATTCCTAAACCTAAAATGCAGCTTTAGATGTAAATAAAAAAACAACGGCAAGTTAAAATATCACATAAGCTAACAGAACATACCAGTTGCTGCAGAATCAGCACAGTTCAACGCTGTCCCCAGCTTTTTGATTTGAGCCTATTTGCACTAGAATATACACCCCCCTACTGCCAATGAGACAGGAAATAATTCCCAAGAAAACAAAAATATAAATCCTGATGCGTTTTAGACCTTTCACTATTAAGTGTTCACTTCTGCAGATGTCTCCATCAAACTTGAGAAAACCAACAAGAACAGAAAGCCAAACCCTCTGCCAGAGGGTACTAACATCACTTCTCAATCCTAAATGTAAAACGTAAATCTGGGAGTTGTACTTCCAGAAGGTAATTTACTACATCCAAAACAGAACCGTAGCCGAGAGCAGGGGAACCCCCTGCGAGGTGGTGTCCGTCTCAGGGCCATTGCCGAGCCCATTCACAGCTCTTCCCAAACAGCTCGCTGTAGACCCGCACCTAGTGGGAGGGAGGACCTCCCCCTTCTATTACCTTACAGTCCCTCATGTGCCCTAATCCACCCTTCCCCTTCATAATACCCGCACTCAAAGCGCTGCCAATTGCCACCCCCAGCAGAGAAAACACCTGCCGGTTGCCCGACGCCATTGTATATGGCTGCACCTCTCTCCCCCCCCCCCCCCATGCTAGACACCGGGGCCAACAGCCCAAGCCACATTGTCTTGTTGCTATGGCGACCTGGCACCTACGATTTGTCGAGCCCTGGTAGAACTTAAAATCAGAAAAGGATCTGTACCAAGCATTTCAGTGTACAAAACAACCTGCCAGGAAAGGCATATACGAGCAGTTATTGAATACCTCATGGTGCCAGTTCCACGGCTGTCCTCTTTATCCCTTTCTTCACCATTTGGTGAACCACTAACCTGCTATCCGAAGTAAATCTCAAGACACCTGATATATGATTGCTCTGGGGTTGACAACTCAATCAATTAGAGAAGAGATAAGGATTACAGGTAGGCTCCTTTCACGTTTGTGCAACTTGGGATGAGACTTGTGAGACCCCGAGGAATTTTTTGCCTAACACCCTACTGATCCTCCCAGTGTGTTCCTCACATCAACCGCCTCCATGTCTCCACCGAAGCGGATGTCTGGAGCCCAGGCTAAGCTGGACAAATGCCATGAGGAACCGGTACCTGGCGGGAGAAGATGGCGCAGCTCCAATTCAGGAGGAGGAAAAACCACCCTTGGGGGACACAGCCAGAGTCCTGGAAGCAATCTCCCTCTGTCAGTCTACCCTAACTGCAAAAATGGAGGGGCTGAAGGTATATATATCCCTCATCATGCAGGACATCCACAAGCTGAGGATGTGTCCCCCCCCCCCCCCCCCCACATTCCTTGAGAACCTGCTCATCAAAACCTCTGATGGCAGAGAGGCCTTCTCATCAACTTTCATGGTGGAGCAACGCCCATCGCTTGCTACACGCCCACCACCCAGTAGTGCTCCCCCATGCACCTTCATCGCCAAATTCCTAAACTGCCGCGACCAAGAAGCTATACTGTGGCTAACCTGTGAACGGTCTAACATCCCCTTCAACAACGCCCACATCGCAGTGTTCCAAGACTTTTCGTCTGGACCTCCGCAGAGGAGGGCACAGTTTGTGGCGGCAATTACGCATTCAGCATCTGATGTAAGCAATGCAATGTTCCCAGTGAGGCTCTGTGTTGACTGCAAAGTCAAGGCCCAGTTCTTTGAGGATACCGGGGCGGTTCTATCGTGGCTGGAACACCGTGATGCGGCCAGCCCTGCACCCACCTAACTAGAACGCTGCCACCTTCTGCTGCCATTTTTTGTGACAATGTCTCCCCTTCTTGGGTCCACATCACCCTGGCTCCAGATTCTACTCCTCAGCGAAATATGAGTTGGGCACAGCCCATTACTGTCTTCCTGTCGTACTCTCCTGGTCAATCCCTGGACTGTACATACCTGCTGTCCTAGCCTGATTGCTTGGTAAGAACCCCCCCCTCCATTTTTTTGCAGCTCCAGGCAACCCCCCCCCCAAAGTTAAATTCAGCAGTCAATAAAGTGAACTTCTGTATACCTCTTTCAATCCAATCGCCCACGAGACAGCAAACCGGGACCAATAACAGCCCTGGAGCCTGCAATTTTCTGCAGGTGATCCCTAAAAATAAATCTCATCTTTTTTTTTTTAACCACTTGCCACCTGTAGGTCATCAGTTTGTGGTTTTACAGGGATGATGCCTACAGCGCCAGGCATCATCTGGGTATCAAAATTTTCAGTCGGTGATTCTCTTTATTGTAGAAGGGATTCAAGTGTATATATCCACTCCATCACTTGTACAGGTGGCGGAAGGGGGTCCCCCCTGTGCATTTACTGAGCTCTCCCATCCAATTGAAGAGTCTAGTAAAGATATGACCGCTGCAGTCACATTTCCTAGGAAGAGTGGAACAAAAAGTTCCCGCCCCTCTTCTGTGACATCAGAAGCTGGAAATAAGGATGGTTTCACTTCCTGTTTTGGTTTGTGCCTGCATGCTTCTAGGTTGTCATATCCAGTTTTATTTTGCCATTTATTAGGTCACTCAACTAGTAGTAGTATGTGCGAATCCGATATTCCAACATGTTAGCATAGCATATACTTGCGAGATTTTGAACAGGAAAGACACTGCACTTGGTATGCAAATAGCTCTCCTGCAACACAAGCATGGGTTCTTAGATCCCCAAATTAAATAAAATATAGAAAAAAAAATCATCATGGTCATTTTTGCCAGTCCAGTAATAAAAGTTGTTTGGTGTTAGGATGAACGCGCCACTTTCTACCTAATGACTAATAAAAAAAGTGCATAAATGTGCCCAAAACCAGAAAATAAATATATGTAAACAGAGGTTGCTGCAATATCGGATATATATCACAATATATGAACAATGGTACAGAGATTGATACTGCGCAGCCTAATGGGGCAGTGACAGTAAACCAAAAAAAAAAAAAAAAATATGTGTTTCTTAGATCACACATGTAAAATATCATAAATTGCATATTATAAAACTGTGCCCTATAACAATAATAATTCTTCACAATTTCATCAATAGTGGCTTCAATAACATCACGTATAAAAATAATAATAAATGATAATTAGGACACTAATAATAATAATTTCTTATGAACCATGAACAGGTGACAAAAAGTTGCAATGCATGCGATTTATGCTTTAAAAACCTGTGGTGGTATTATAAAACTGTGCCCTATAACAATAATAGTTCTTCATAATTTCATCAATAGTGGATTAAATAAAATCACGTAGATATTATAAAAATAATAAATAGTAATTAGGACACCAATAGTCTCTTATGAACAGGTGACAAAAAAGTGCAATCCGTGCAATTTATGCTTTAGAAAACTGTAGTGGTTCACTCGTGTGGTCCCAGCCAATTTTGGCGGGGGGGGTACCCTGATGAAGTCACGTGACATAACGCGTAGGCGGAAGTGACAGTATTGTGTACCTTACATACTACACTAGGGGAGTGTTTATTTTTATCTCTACCGGGTTCCTGGATAAATATATCTAATATTGGTGGAAGTTAACCGCAATCAGCAGGGGGATAAGGAGGGTTCTTAAAGGAGAAAGCACACCATTAAAAGAGAAAGTGTTTTACATAAACGAGTGTCCTATATATTGGAGATGAGAGTTCTGGGAGCACATATATTCCCAATAGTCCTATTGGCGGTGTGCTGAGGACTCCCCCCAAAATTGGCTGGGACCACACGAGTGAACCACTACAGTTTTCTAAAGCATAAATTGCACGGATTGCACTTTTTTGTCACCTGTTCATAAGAGACTATTACTAGTGTCCTAATTACTATTTATTATTATTATTTTTATAATATCCACGTGATTTTATTTAAGCCACTATGGATGAAATTGTGAAGAACTATTGTTATAGGGCACATTTTTATAATACCACCAGTTTTTTAAAGCATAAATCGCACGCATTGCACCTTTTTGTCACCTGTTCATAAGAAATTACTATTAGTGTCCTAATTATTATTTTTATACGTGGTTATTGAAGCCACTATTGATGAAATTGTAAATTATTGTTATAGGGCACAGTTTTATAATATGCACTTTATATTTTACATATATGTGATATAAGAAACACTTTTTTTGGTTTACTGTCATGTCTGCACTTTACCTGTACGCTGTTTACATTAGAAGTTTAAGCCCCATTAGGCTGCGCAGTATCAATCTTTGTACCAATAAAAGTTGTTTACAGTTTACAACACTTAAAACAGAGTAACTGACCTGTTTAACTATTTTCACTGAATCATAAATCACACCAAGGACACAGCTTTATCCTAATACGCACTGCATGATGTCAATATCCGTGTGTGAAAGCCTCAGGGTTTGGTAGCTAGAGTGAAAAGGACCCCAAACACGGGAAATGCTTTCACATGCTACTATTCCTGCAGTATCAATGACTGGGACACACAGTACCACAATCACTTTCGATGCAGGTTTTTGGTACAGGGCCTCTATCCACTCTACTAAATGCAAACGATAAGTGTTTTAATGCCATTATATCCGTGTTAGACTTTTCCCCACTTGTGACTCAAAAAAAGTAATAGCCTGAGCTGGGTATGGGAATAGCTCTCCTACAACATAAGCATGGGTTCTCAGATTACTGATGAATCCAAGTGGAGTGGACTAGTGTACTACAAAACTTAGGTATAACATACCGAGCAGAAAGGACATGTTCATTAAATGCTTCACTAAAAGGTCAACTTAATTTAGAGTATACGGTATAAACAGAACATGGCCATATATTCAATACCGATGTTGAGGCATGCACACCTCTATAGTTACGTTAAGTCACCAATTCAAGATAAAACTAAAAGACTTTGAAACCTTACAGTCAGTCATCACTACTGCTCATTCACCATCTGCAGTTTTACCTCAAAATAAATCCTAGTCTTCCAACTGCAATCTCTATACTCACCTCAGGAACATAGTTATCCCTCCTCTCTCTCTCCTCCTCCTGCAGTTTGATGGAGATGCCTCTGACGGGGCCTCTCTGGATGCGCTTCATGAGATGTGTGACATACCTGCAAATACGAAACAGTGCAAGTGAATATTTTCACACGTTTCTATGGCCCTGTTCACACTGATGCAGTGCAGAGTTTGCCGTGAAGTCTGTGCGTTTTCCCCACTGCATCAAAATTGCACCTCGTTTATGTGAATCGCCGTGTGCGGGCGCATGTTAAAACAACACCCCATAATCGGTTAGCAACAGTGCGATTTGCAGAATCAGAATGCATGGGCGTTAACACCCATGCGATCCGATTCTGGCGAGGGAAAAAAGTCTTACACGAGTTTGGTGCAAATGCGGTGCAATTTGAGACACAAAATGAATGGCTCAAATTGCACAGCAGCAGATTCACAGGTTGATTTGAATAGAAATGCAGTGAGATTCCTGTTCAAATCACATGCGGTTCCCACACCACACCAATGTGAACCGGACCTAAGGGTACATGACAGCATATTAAGAAAACGTTGCTATAAACTCCCTTACCCAGCGATCTTGTTGCGCAGCTTTTTGCTAGGGATGATAGCGATCTCTTCGCACACACGCTTGTTGGTGTGGAAGTCATTGCCCAGCCGGGTGTAGTATTTTTCAATGATGACTCGCGCAGCCTTTTTCACGGTCTTAGTCCTGACGCGTCCCTGCATTAAAACAAAAAGTAATAAATATGAAGCTTGAGACCAACTGACCAATTTTCCTACTTTTACTTGCCATGATCACACCAAGGGTGCAGTTTTATTGAACCGATACATACTGCACATTGTGCTTATCAATGTGTGAAAGCCTCAGGGTTTGAAAGCTACAAAAAACCCCAAACACGGGAAATGCTTTCACGAGCTACTATTCCTGCAGTATCAATGACTGGGACACAAACAGTACCACAATCACTTTCGATGCAGGTTTTCACAACAACATTGCAAGAACAACAACACTAACACCATTGTTTTTTCCTTCTTTCCCTTCTTACCTTGTCTGCTGAGATGTCCTCAAATAAACTATACTCACATGCCCACCGAACCCAGCGTTGTCATGCTGTGATCCGCCGACCCGCTCCTGCACCGCCAAGTTTATTTATGACAGCAATTTCTCACTGAGAATCTCTTCCTAGTTCAGTCAGCTGCCCCCCTGACACTGTTCCGCCAGGTCCACCCTCTTCCGCCTGCTGTGTTGAAGCAGATGCCCCCTGGGATATGTGACGTGCATATCCCATGAGGATTTAGAAGAAGAAACCTCATTCTTGCCTAGGCGAGAATGAAGTGCAAAAAAATAAGCATTTCAAAAGTACCAAAACTACCTAAACCATCTAATGAGGCAGGACCTTGCAGTACATACTGGTTTGGCAGACCTAAGGAGGATTTTAGGACAGCTTTAAGAGTATAACTAAAAGCAAAACTTTTTTTTTCAAGTTTTGGACAGAGTGGAGAGGGATTAGAACACCTGTCAGTTCTTATTGCCGTCTGTGCCCACATTGGGGAGATTCACCCTAAGGCTCCATTCACAGTTGTGGGACTTGGGATGCGACTTGTCCCTCTGCAAAGTCAGACCCCCTGCTGCATGTAAAACATTCAGGTACGACTTTAACGCAATGTTTGAGGGTCAACATTGAAGTCTATGGCCTTCAAGTTGCATGAAAGTCAGACCAAAGTAGTGCATGAACCACTTTGAAGTCTTTGTGATTTTAAGTCGCACATATATGAATGGTTACCATTGGAAAACACAGGGGTACGACTTGTCATGCTTCTTTGATGTTCAAAGTCGCATGACAAGTTGCACAAGCGTGAATGGGGTGTAAATGTCCTGTTCACCATGATCACAGAGTGAAAGAAAACCTAAATTTAGGTTGGCACCAGAAGAATAGAGGGGAAATCTTCCTGTGGGCACACGAGTTCCTGGGATTCCCTTCACGTTTCAGCTACAAGAAAGGAAGTGAAGGGAAACCAGAAATGTCTACAATAGGACACAGACGGAAAAACAAAAACACACAGAAAACATTAAACGAACAGGGTTTATAAACCTCCCTCATCCTATTAAAAAAAAAAAAAAAAAAATCAGTGTTGCCTTTAGTTACACTTTAAGGCTGGGTTCACACCGCAGCATGGAGCGGTTCACAGCAGGGGTTCGGTGCATCCCTTTTCACCATTTGAGGGCTGAATTTTTGGCTGAATTCTGACCTGAAAATGGACCAAAAGACACAGGACTCTTGTGCAATTCGCTCCAGAGATGTGTGAACCAGTTCCATAGAGAGCTGGTCAATCTCGTGTCATGCGAATTAGATGCAGGGAAACCCACATCCAATTTGCAATGATGTGAACGCAGCCTAAAGTGGTAGTAAAGTCTGTTCTACAGTTAAGGCTTACCTGTGGTACTGTATTTCCAAAACTTGCACCGTTTAGGAGATATTCAGAGTGCATGCATCCAGTGATGTTACCGGCGCACGCGTTCTGAAGGTATACATACAGTGCTGGACCTTCAGAGCCCGTGCCATATATGGCAGCTTCTGCACGTAAGGTAACATCATCGAGCCCCCCCCTCATGTAGCCAGAGGATGCGAACCTGGAAGGAAGTTCGGGGGGGAAAAGCCTGGCGCTGGAGGGCTTCGTTCTAAGAGAAGTCTCACATAATGTGTTAGCATGATGTATACTAGCACATTATGACATTGCAGAAATTCACTTTTCATCAATGTGGTTTACTACCGCTTTAAGACCTCTTGCACATTTGGGGGGGGGGGGGGGGGGAGACACCACATCTTTTACAGCTGTGGATATAGATGTATCACAGTCTATGGAACCACACACACACCCGTAAAACTAAATGAGAACATTTTACAAGTGCAGTAATGTCTGCACCTATATGCAGGGTTACATGTATATATTATTATAAATCTGGCAATGAAGAGTTTTACGATTGTGCATGCTTACATGCGTTTACATAAGGGATTTACTGAATATTTTACTCTGGATCTTTTCCTCAACAAGACCTCGAGCATAAGCATCAGTAAATTCTTACGTCTGTGTGCAACTAGCCTGAGGCCTCATCCACACAGAGCATACGACAGCGCATGCCCCTGCGAGGGTCGTGTTTACCTGCATGGGGTGTAATGGTGTTCCATGCATCCCCATTCAGGTCAATCAGGAAGTGGCACAGACACAGCGCCCAATGTGACATGTGTACAGCCCTGAGTACACAGCCTGCGCCCCATGTCACACACAACCCCTGCACTGCTGTACATCCATGTGACAAGGCCTGAGACCACACACCCACCCACATATATAAACATACAATGTCATCATCAGAATAATATAAACATACAATGTCATCAGAATAATAGTTATCTTGTATGTGACAAACACACCTGAGCAGAGATCAGCAGACAGAATACAGGTCAGTCAGGTCCTCCCTGAGATGATGGAGTCCCCACCTTCCCCCAGGAGCCCGGCTGTGTGGTGTGCAGGACCCCCCCTACAGGCCCAGTCCTGGCCCCCCCATGTACACAGGTCCACCCCTCCTCACACAGCCCTACATCCGGGCCCCGGCTCCCAGCGACACCCACTGCCCCGGTCTAGGCCGCAACGCAACCCCGGGCTGTCCTACGGACAGAGCCCGACAGAGGGGCTGCCACCGCCCGCTGCACAGGAGGCCTCTCCACAGCGCGCACACAGCGTCCCGCAGCCGCCGCACAGGAGAAGCGGCCGAGCCTCCATGGCGCCCGTCTCCGCTCCGTCTCTCATACTACACTCAGCCCCGCCAGCCGCCGCTCATACCCCACACAGGAGACGGGGCCCGGGAAGCAGTCCGGGGGCGATGGAGCCGGCTCTGGCGGCTATCACAGAGGATGGCAATGGATTACACAGCACATACATTCGTAAAGATGACCCACCATGTTGGACCGAGCTGGTAGAAGAGGGCAAAGGATGCCGGGAGCGAGGCTATAAACAGGCGGAAGCGGCAGACAAGAGGCTTCAGAGGGTGGCGGCCACTAGCGGACTGGAGGAGAAGTGCCGCTCTGTCTTTCCTATTCATTGAATGTTGCTGTGTTACCTGCACTCTGCTAATCTTCATTACATTACATTACATACACATAGCTTCCAACTGTCCCTGATCTGGAATAAAGTCCCTCTGCCCCTCTTTCCTCCTCATTTGTCCCTCATTTTGCTCTGATCTATTTAGTTGTATATAAAATGCACTTTTTATCTTTCAAAAAGTGTTTCCCAGTGCTAAATCTTTCATCCAATTTCTAAATTGCTGCGTTTATAAAATTAAAGCGGAGCTCCAGCCCCCCCACAAAGAATATAAAAGTCAGCAGATACAAATACTGTAGCTGACTTTTAATATATGGACACTTACCTGTCCTGGGATCCCCCAATGTCGGCACCCCATCCGATTTTCTGATCGGCTCTCGGGTGCTGCCGCCGCCATTCATGGCAAGGGGAACCGACAGTGAAGCCAAACGCAGGCTTTCTAACTGGCCCAGCGTCGGAGGATGGAGGAGGGGGGCTGAACTTCTGAGGGATGGCGCCACAGCGCAGTCTCCTGGAAGGGCACCTATCAAAAACAGTGAAAGGTGCCAAATGTGGCACCGGAGGGGGGGAGGTAGCAAATAAGCAGAGCTTCCACTTTTGGGCAGAACTCCGCTTTTAAAAGCCTGTATAAAGGAATAATAGTGATAAAAAAAAAAACCACTTGTGGGTTTAACTATTTTTTTTGTATATTTCTCCATTCAGGGGGCATGGCAGGGGGAGTGTCCTTTGCCTACATACTTTTGCTAATAGGTGTCACCTCGTTCCCATCTTAAAAAGTTGGGAGGTATGCATATTTCACATCATTGCCAACCTTCTGCAGGTTTTTTTTTACTGACAAAACATGGAAAATTTACTGACAGAGCACTTTTTTTTTTTTTTTTTTTTACTGAGAACGTGATAAATGACTGACCTCATATTAAAAACTAAGACAATATTTAAACAGTACAAACCCAATATGGAACACTGGCAATACCCATAACATGTAATTTTGCCCAGTTTACACTTAAAAAGTCAACGCAGTATGAAAAATTATCAGCCCCTGATATCTACAGACAGTTGTAAAAATCACAGATTTTTACAAACTGTTTGTAAAGTTACTGACGGTTGGCAACCCTAATATTTCATTGTCGAGTTTGCTCCACTTTTATAAACACCCTCAATGTTTATACCTTCTTCTACCTGTTTATTGAAGAAGTGAAATGCAGTAGTCAAATGCAACCAATTAAAATTTGCTTTGCCAAAGTTAGACCCATGCAACGTGAATTCTGATTGGATGCTAGAAATATTGCACTTTACTATACACTGATCAGCCATAACTTTATGACGTCCCACCTTACATTGAAAAGGTTCCCTTTTTGCTGCAAAAACAGTCCTGACATGCTGAGGCATGGGCGCCACTGGACCCCTGAAGGTATGCCGTGGTTTCTGACAGTCTGACACCTAGTCATCAGTAGTAGATTCTTTACATCCTGTAATTTGCAAGGTGTGGCCTACATACAGCAGATCAGACTTTTTTCCAGCACTTCCCACAGATGCTCGATTGGATTGGGATCTAGAGAATTTGGAGGCCAAGTCAACACCTCAAACTTGTTGTTGTGTTCCTCAAACTATCCTGGAACCATTTTTGCAGTGTAGCAGGGCACATTATCCTGTTAAAAGAGGCCAATGCCATCAGGGAATACCGTTACCATGGAGGCGTGTGCTTGATCAGCAACAATGTTTAGGTAGGTGCTACCTGTTAAGTAACATCCACATGAGTGGTAGGACTCAAGGTTTCCCAGGAGAACATTGCCCAAAGCATCACACTGCCTCCAGCACATCGCCTTCTTCCCATACTGCATCCTGGTGCCATCTCTTCCCCAAAATAAGTGGCACACAAACCCGGCCATACACGTGATGTAAAAGAAAATGTGATTCATCAGACCAGATAATGCAGTAAGGTAAAAAAAAACCTTTTTGCCTTTAGAACCACTTTGACTTGTTCACATTTCTCTGATGATAACTGGAGGTCTGATCAGTCAAATATTGTAGCTGCTGACTTTTAACCCCTCCAGATCCGCGCTATTGCCGAAGTACGGCTCCAGCGCGGATCTGAATTGCCGGGACAACGTCCATGGATGTCATCCCCTGTGCGCACTCCCGGCACGGATCCGCTGGAGACCCGCGACTGCCTGACAGAGCTGCAGAATGGGGAACCGCCGATGTAAACATGGCGGTTCTCTGTTCTGTTACAGGGGACATAACAGATCTACTGATCCCTGTCACTGGGATCAGTTAGATCTGTTATGTCCCAGCCAGCCCCGCCCCCCCACAGTTAGAACACACCCAGGGAACACTGTTAACCCCTTCACTGCCCCCTGCAGGTTAACCCCTTCACTGCCAATGACATTTATACAGTAATCAGTGGACATTTAAATTTCTGATCGCTGTATAAATGTCATTGGTCCCAAAAAAGTGTCAAAATTGTCCGACATGTCTGCCGCAATATTACAGTCCCGATAAAAATCGCAGATTGCCGCCATTACCAGTAAAAAAAATAAATCAATTCCCATAGTTTGTAGACGCGATAACTTTTGCGCAAACCAATCAATATACGCCAATTGCGATTTTTTTTTATCAAAAATATGTAGAAGAATATATATCAGCCACACCCGATGAATAATTTTTTTTTTTTTTTGGATTTGTATTTTAGCAAAAAGTGAGAAATATAGTTCTTATTTGCAAAATTGTCGCTCTTTTTTGTTTATAGCGGTGATCAGAAATGACGCAGAGGTGATCAAATACCACCAAAAGAAAGCTCTATATGTGTGGAAAATAGGACGCAAATTTTGTTTGGGTACAAAGTCGCTGGACCGCGCAATTGTCATTCAAAATGCGACAGCGATGAAAGCCGAAAATTGGTCTGCGCAGGAGGGGGGTTTAAGTGCCCAGTAAGGAAGTGGTTAATATAAGGACACTTACCTGCCCCTGGATCCAGCAATGTCCTCACCTGAACCGACTCTTCAATTGGCTTTGGGTGCAGGCATCTGCATCCTCACTAAAGGAAACCGGTTCCCTTGCAGTTTCACAGCCGGCTTCCAACTGCACATGCGCAAGTTGTGCTGTGCTTTCTGATTGGTCCTGCAGTCTTCTGTGACCTGTAATGTGTCACAGAAGGCTTTGGGGGAAGTAGAGGGGGGGGGCAAACTTCCAATCAGATTGACGTGGCAATCTGACCAGAAGTGGGGAAGCAGGTACCTGTCAAAATTAGAGGGGGAGGAGAAAAAAGAGCGGAACTTCCCTTTTGGGTGAAATTCCGCTTTAATTAAGAAAAACATTTTGAACAGGCAGCATTTTAAATGCAGAAGAAAAATCATATGTCTCTTCTGCATTAAAGTTTCTTACCTGCCTGTCTGCACTACACACTGAGCTGGGCATGTGCCGAGATGAATGAACTCCCACGTATGTGCAGGAGTGATATCATCTCGGACTGGCCAATCAAAATGGCCAGTGAGGGAGCTCTGGAACACTGCAGCGATAGGGTGAAGGTAAGTATAGCTCCATTTTAACCAGTACTGTTGTGTCATGGCCTAGCTGCATGCTAGGGAGCATGTCCTCCATGTACATAGCCATGTGGTGGGTGAGCACTTATACACTTTAACCCAGTCCTTCTTAACATTTTTACTCCAGAGGAACCCTTGAAATTAGTTTCAGGTCTCAAGGACCCCTCCTAAGTTTAATTAATCGGGTAAGTGGGAAGAATGTCCCTTTACAGTGGTGGTTTTAATGCCCTTACAGGTAGCTAAAAAGAGACTCTGGACCTAGAAATATACAGGCATCTTTGAATGAAAAGTCAGCTAGTGTATAAGGTACCCCTGGCAACTTTTGGAGTAACCCTGGAAGAGAATGGCTGCTCACTGAGGTGCTATGAGCATGCGATCGTCTCCTGATTGCCATTATAGAGGCACTTCTGGAAGGCCCCCACTTGGCCTAACCATGACCACCCAGTAGCCTGTACCATACCTTCCTCTGGCATTATGGCAATGAACCCCCAATAGCAAAGTTTTATTTCCAGAAGGCAGCCCATATTTAAGGGATTATTCCAGAGTCCTACATACTAAGCCACAAGAATGTGAGTAGTTCCATTAGTCCTGCTCTTCTCCCTTTCCTTGCTTCTCCCCTAAGGGGAAGCTCCCAGAGGCTAGATCCTCAAAGATTACATATTTGCATACCTTGGGACCTGCTATGCTTCCCATGACCATCTCCTGAGATAGACTCCTGCTAGACTATTTACACTGAGTGCACTGGCAGCAGTTAATGACAGAATATTCACGGAGTCGGTCCTCTGTACTGTAATGTAAAAAGGCACTGTGATTTAAAGGGGACTCCAGTGTAAAGGTGCACTGTAATAATTACAGTCCCCCTTTACAGTGCAGTCCCCTTTATATCACAGTGCCCCTAGCAATCACAGCCCCCTATTACAGTGCCCCTTGCAGTCATGCCCCCCCCTTTCTCTCTAATCACAGTGCCCCCTTTTACTCTCTCCCTCCCCTGCACAGTCCTGTTAATATGAAAAGACTCCCACTCTCTGTGCAGATCTCCAGCTCCCAGAAAAGAAGACACAGGCATGGCCGCATAAGGGGGAGGTGAGTGGCGACCGTGGTCTGTGTTAGCCCTGTCTGAACCGTTGTCACCACTTACCTCCCACCATGTGGCCCCTGCATAGGCGTGCGCACATAGGGTGGCAGGTGTGCCTGGGCACACCCTAATCGCCCTGTACTGTACATATTCCCCCTGCTGCCCTGGCTGCAGAGAAAGGGATGGGGGATCTCTGTCCTCAGTCCCTTTCTCTGTCTCAAAAGTGAGACATCAGGGGTCTGTTTAGACCCCTGATATTTCACCGAAGCCCCCCAGAAGGGCTCCTAAATACAATTGTAAAAAATAAAATATAATATTGTAAAAAATAATAAAAAAACAAAATAAAAAAAAAATTAAAAAAAATAAACTACTGACACCGATCTCTGCCCTTCTGACATATATACACGCACACTCATGTTTGTTTGCGCTTTGTGGTGCACACCCTAATGCAATAGGCTGCGCACACCTATGGGCCCCTGTCATCGACAGGCCTCTTTTGTTAGAGCATGTGGCTTGGCAGCCCCAGCCCAACAGGCAAATAGCCATGCGCCCTATGGCCTGTCAGGGCCTGGTGCCAGGTGCTGCTGTATATGAGGTCTGTTATATGTTTTTATAGAGGTTGGGTAGGGAATTTGCTGGGAGGGGGTTTTGCTAGGGGAGGGGGAACTTTTTGCAGAAAGGGGTTTGCTCTGAGATGGGGCATTTTTGCTGGATGCAGGGGGATTAAGGAGGGATTTTTGCTTGATTGCAGGAAAGAAGAATTTGTGGCCACATATTGTCACCATCACCTGTTTTTTTGTCCACATATTGTACTGATTTCTTGCTTGTTGTACACATATTGCCACAGATTCCCATTTGTTGTCCTCATTTTGTTACAATTGCCAGTTCGTTCACAATCATATTTGCCTGTTTGTTGCCCGAATACTATCACGATTGCCAGTTTGTTGCCTTCATAATGTCACAATTTCCTGTTTTCTGCAAATGTATTGTAATGGTTGCCTATTTGCTGCCCGAGTATTGTAACAATTAACTGTTTGTTTTGCCTGTGTTTTGTATCTGATTACTAATTTGGACCCATGCATTGTCAAAATTTCTTAGATTTTTTACCCAACAGATTGTCAAGCCAGCAGCATTTAGAGGACCATATCACTATAATTTAGCCCCTGTAAGCCTGGCACTAGCAAAGCACGCCACTGTTACCAACATGATTATATATGCAGCGTTTAGATTTTAAAAAAATCTCAATTATCTCTGTTTTTTTAAACATCCGTTAGAAGTATTAATCTAAAATCATATTTATTACTGAAAATATTTTTATTGCACCCTAACAGACCAGATCAGGACTGAAATATTTTCGCTAGCGCAGTGTACCACAATGCAAAGTTCATTGATATGCCATTTATAATGAATGGTCCTAAAGCACAATAAATGTGCAATAAATGGGTCATGAACCCTGTAACCTTCCTTTGGAACAGAGTTTACACAGGGACTAGAACAAGATTACTCTTTAAAGGATAAGTTCACCTTCTATAACATGTTACACCCGTATACAGGGTGTAGATGCAGCAGGGGACCCGAGTCCCCATCGTGACAGTGGGCTAGAGATTTTCTGCCAGTACTCGCTGTCACAATTTAAAAAAAAAAATTGCTATGTGAGGCTCCGCCCATCCGGCTGCATCATTCATTCACAGAGTTTTGTGAATGGGGTAACTACAAATACTGTCAGCCATTGTGGCTGACGGCTTGTAGTCCTCAATGAACTACCACAGTGATGATGAGTGCTCTAGGTAGTTCATTGATGCTTCTTATCATTCTGTAACTGCCTGCCTGTACGAGGTATGGGGACTCAGGCAGATACACTGACAGTCTGCAGGAGCCTGAGATTGCACCTGTGATCTGCTGATCATGGGTGCAATGCTCTGCAGGGTCCTAATAAAAAAAATAATAAATGCACATTTTTTTACCAGCAAAAAGATGTGCATTTATTTTTTTATTTTTTTACAAAGGTGAACTTATCCTTTAGGCTGGGTTCACACCTAAGATGGATGTGGCTCAAAGCAGGGGTCCAGTGCAATCAGGCCCAAATTTTTGCCTGAATTCGGACCTGAAACGGAGCCAAAGACGTACAGGACCAGTGTTACCAACCACCCGTATTTTTACGGGGCCCGTAAAAACAGGGCACTTTTTCTCCTGCCCGTGAATGTCCGTAGCAGAAGAAAATGTGCCTGTAAAAAATGACTGATCGGCTTGGCTTGGAACTGCGCATGTGCAGTTCCCGAAGATGCCCTAGAGCCAGCCGCCTGAGACTTTCCAATCTGATCTCTGCACCTCTGCAGTTGCAACAATTGCTCCGCCCACTACCACCTCTCAGCCAATTGGCATTTAGAGCTGTACTGTAGCTCCTTGCACAGCCCGCCACGTTTAACAAGAAGATGCGGGCAGCCAAAAGTGTGGCTGTACTGTATTGAGGCAGGCGGGAGTCTGCTCTGGTCCCTGCGCTTTACCATGACATTACAACCAGACCAGTAATTTCATAGGTATGCGCACAAGGTGTGTTGGGTATGCTTGGGCACATCCTAATCACCCTGTGTGGAGCTAATTCCCCTTGCTTCCCGTCTCCCCCTTCAATGCTGCCAGCTTCCCTCCTCTGCATTCAGTAGCGGGGAAGGAGCTGGTAAATATTTCATTAAATGGCCTTCCTTTTCTGAATGAACACAGTGAGCGATCTCTATCTGCAGGCTGCAGAGAAAGGAAATGGGGAATCTCTGTCCTCGATTTCTTCCTCTGTTTCAAAAGTGAGACATCAGGGGCCTGTTTAGACCCTTGATATTTCACCAAAGCCCCATAACGGGGCTCCTAAAAAAATGTAAAAAATTAATAAAAAAATAATATTGTAAAAAAAAAAATTACTGACACTGTCCACTGCCCTACTGACACCAATCTTTGCTCTACTGACACCGTCCACTGCTATGCTGATATACACACATGTGTGTTTGTGCTCTGGTCTGCACACCCTAATGCAATGGGCTGCGCACACCAATGTGTGGCCTTCTGCTCCCATGTTTCTCAGGCTATATTCAGGAGTCGCTGAGGACCACTACTGTACAAAAGGTAAAACTGTAGAGGAATGTGTCACTTCTTTGAAGTCCTAGTTTTTTCCATCCTTAGCAACCACTTTTTAAGTGTACATTTCAGGATTTCTTTTGAATCGTTCTGCCAGACCATCAGTTTGAGGGTGGTACACTGAAGTATATTTCTAAACTGGCACAGCTCTTTGGTTATCTTTGACGTACAGAGGGCTCCTCGGTTAGTGATTTCCTCATCCACATTGTATGTGTTAATGGGGGAATCAGTTCGTTTTTCTTTGTTCAACCTGCTGGCCTGTCTTAGAGCACTGCAGTTAGGTAGCCTTTTGAATTGCTATGTGCACAAATTACTCCCATCTTGACTGAGCCAAACTTGGCAGAGTCCACCAAACCGGAGTGGATAAATGTGAAGATGCTCCTAGAGCCTAAGACTATGTTCACTGGGTGTCTTGCTGATGTTATGTGGTATGTCTGCCATCCAGTTTTAGTCCCTAGGTATGCTGCCAGAACATGAAAATAGTGATATACTACAGTATACATCAGTCCAAAAATAAGGATAATTGTGCGCAGCGGCCACCCTGTAGCAGTAAAACTGCTATAGGGCGGTCTGCAAGTGATTAACCACTTCCTTACCGGGCCATTTCTGACACTCCTCTCCTACATGTAAAAATCATCATCTTTTTGCTAGAAAAATACTCAGAACCCCCAAACATTATATATGTCACCGGCGACGCGTGTTAATAGGAATAAAAACCTGACTACATATGACATCATATAGTGATAAAAGTACAAGACCGTCGTATGGATCCCTGATTTTGACCTACCGTCTGTATGGTGTATTGTAGTCGTTCTGTGGGTCACTTGTATCAGAATCCGAGATCCTCGTAGAAGTGTAAATAGGTGAGGCCAAACCACCTGAGACGGTTCAAACCGAGTCAGTTCTACCCTCATTAAACACGTGTATCGTTAAGTTTTCCGATGGATTGACGTCACGAGATTCTGTCCGGTCGTCCAACTTGTTTCTTTTTGCTTGACTAAGGGGGTAATTGTGTATGTTACACCTACTCCTTTAGTGATTGGCTCCTCGGGAGACATGCAGTTTCTATTGGTTTCTCGACACGGTCAAATCTTTATATGAAGTCACATGGTGGGAGTTTGACTACCAGACCGTCTTGCTAAGTTTTCTTTAGGACTTTACATGTGAATT
>BLSH010231174.1:385178-409917 GCA_018402905.1 Glandirana rugosa
AAAATGTGTTCAATGTGCTGCCCATTGTGTTGGATTGTCAATGCAACCCTCTTCTCCCACTCTTCACACACTGATAGCAACACCGCAGGAGAAATGCTAGCACAGGCTTCCAGTATCCATAGTTTCAGGTGCTGCACATCTCGTATCTTCACAGCATAGACAATTGCCTTCAGATGACCCCAAAGATAAAAGTCTAAGGGGGTCAGATCGGGAGACCTTGGGGGCCATTCAACTGGCCCACGATGACCAATCCACTTTCCAGGAAACTGTACATCTAGGAATGCTCAGACCTGACACCCATAATGTGGTGGTGCACCATCTTGCTGGAACTATGATGTCGGTGATAGGGAATTGCTGGCCATCAAGTCGGCTTTGGAGGAATGGCGGTACCTCCTGGAAAGAGCAGCTCACCCGGTATTGGTTTTTACTGACCATAAAAACCATAAAAAAAACATATGCTGTGAAGATACAGTATCTTCATACAGTGTATGCCAAGAATCCACTCCTACTGCCGAATGAGGACATAAAAATTCTAACACGATGCTGGAATTCTAAAGAATATAGAAAGCTGAAGGCAGCAGATATACATATAAAATTTATGTAGGAGGATTTGTTTCATCCCTGTGTTTCATCTGAGGCTGTTCACTTCACTGGGTATAGGAGAGGGTTTACATCCACTTTAACTAAAGCATAGTGCCTATAAAAATAAAATGGACCATTCTGCCTTCGCTAAAAATCATACCAGCGTACAACTCATATGAAATCATCCTCCATTCATTAGTTAAAAACATCTATTGCTTATACTTACATTTTAATGTTTTTCTTCTTGATTGAGTGAGGCACTGGTGATGCATACATGCAGAACATTGCAGCTGTGATATCTCTTTCTCTTTCTGCCACCGCTGCTGTTGGGAAGCCATAGAAGAGATGATAGCTGTATTTGTGCCTTTCTTACCAGAACAGGCTGCCCTTATAGAACCACCAGCTCTGCTGGCAGAGTCATTTGTATAAACTCAATTTTGTTACATATAGTCAGCTTCCTGCTTTGGCCTTACCTCCTTCAGCCTCCAGGTCCCATCCACAGAGCACCAGGTCCCACTCTCCCTCCTGCAGAGCATCAGTGACCCCCCTTTTCCTCCACAGAGCTCCAGTGCCCCCCTCACTTTTCACAAAGCGCCAGTGCCCCCCTCCCCTTCCACAGAGCAACCAGTCTCCTCTCTTCCTTATGCAGGGCATCAGTGCCCACCCTCTCCCGCCAACATCAGTGAACCTCCTCTCCCTCCAGCATGCTGTCATGGGATGAGGGGCACTTTAGGGATGGGAGGGTTGCTTAGCAACATGTTAGACCATAAATAGGGGTGTAACATGTTGCTAAAGGTGGTACGCTTTAAGGAGTGTTTTGTGGGTACAAAGGCTAAAGCATATATATGCAGTGTGTAGTGCAGTTAGGCTTAGACTATATTTAACTATATTCCTTTAGACCATGCCCAATATACAGCACAATTTAGCCACAGCACGCTTCAAGTGCTGCATCTTTTTACCTTTCAGGTTGTACCTCATTATCAATTTCAAATGTTCTGAAGTATGACCAAAGTTTCCAAAGTGTAGTCATTTAATTTATAAAAGTACTTAAAAGCAAAAATAAGTTGCACTCACAAGCGTAAGGTAATAAAAGTATGTCTCTCATGTGTCAGACCTCAAGCATCAGGGGAATAGTGGAGCTGTTTCTTCAGAGCAACAAAAGAGGAGCCCAAAATCTAAAGAGCAACTTAAGGCATTTCAGGGGCATAATTATGTATCCATCCTCCTGACTACCTATCACAAATTTGGAGGCCCTGGAGAACCAGGACAGTAAAAACACCTACAAAATTACACATTTTGGAAAGCAAACATCCCAACGTATTTTCTAAGAGGCATGGTGTCCTGGCGGTGTTCTCACAATCTCACAGTGGCAGCCTTGGTGATTCCCACAGTGGCTTGACACAGCAAGATTAGATATGGCTGCAGTGGTCCCGGCCATCACAGCTCCACTATTCCCCTGGTGCTTGAGATCTGATACTGGCTCCAGAGACATGCTATATTACCCTACACTTGTGAGTGCAACTTGCTTTTACTTATTTTAACCCTTTCCCACCCACCGCCTCCCAGCTCTGGGTTCTAAAATCAGGGAGGCGGAGGTGGGCATTCGGGTCATGTGACACTTGTGATTGGCTATCACAACTGTCACATGATTGAATAGCTCCCGATCGCTAGTATGCATCAGGAGCTTTCTGGTACATGCCAGCAACTGTGCTGGGAGCGTGCAGGGAGCACACTCTCAACACAGTTTGTAGTTTTAACAGGACAGCATATATGTGGACGATGGGCATTAAGGCCCACCCGCCAAGTGCCCACATACATGTGTGCGGTCAGCGTCTAGGGGTTAATAAACAAAATTACTACACTATGGTCTGTTGGCGCCCCCTCTTTTTTCCCTTATCTGTTTGCAGCCACTGGATCAACAGCCTGATCGAGGAGGTAGCCTTGAGCCCGTACACAAGGGCAGAATGTCGGGAGACATTTGCCAGTACAAAAAAATACCAGCTGACATTCTGCCCATGTGTATGTCAGTCTGTCAGACGTGCATGCTGGAAAACTAGCAGCCGACTGACTCTCGATCAGCGCTCTCAGCCAATGGCAGAAAGCACTGATTGGAGTGTTCTGGCAGTGGCAGTGGAATTGTGTTTATTACAAAAGAGATACATTTTCCATAGAAGTGATATGCTGTTTCAAATATTTGTTTCTATCTGTAGATCTTATCCCTTGCCTGCATTCACAGACTGGCAGGCTACTGCACACTTTCTTTTTATCCTGTAGGAAGCATTTTGTTTTTGCCTCACACATGCATCCTGGAAAGTTCCTGTCACATGTTTTAGGAGGCAGACTCTTAGCTCTAGGCAGAATTGCAGGAGGTAAAGGTACATGGATTAATCTACCCTTAGTAAAAATGGCCACTGTGAAAAGAATGGGGAGATTGGGGAGAAAAAAAAAAAAAAGGTATACAAAAAAAAAAACCCTGTAGTTACAACACTATTAAACATTTTATTTTTCTATGCCAGAAAGGCTATTCTTCTACACTGGAAAAAACTGGCGGCTCCCACGCTGTCATTCTGGAAAGGCCTGGTAAATGCAATGGTGCCATATTATAGAGCAACTTATCTGTCTAGGGGATGCGAGAAAAAATTCACTAAGGTCTGGCACACTTGGGTATCGGCTTCCCCCACTGTAGGTTGAATAAGATGTCATACTAGGAGGAGACATATATTTAATAGAACTTGTCACAACTGTCCCTAGACTTTATTGAATAATGGCCTATATAGCACCCTTGGTATATTTGTGAAGAATGTACAAGGTTACTTTCTATGTATAAAGATCTGCAACTACTCCTTCCTTAAAGGGATGTTGTCGCATACAAAATTATTAACAATGCTATCCCAAATCATCTTCTGTAGTTCCTGAACCATGGGTCGAGCTAGTAAATGGTTGGGGGGGGGGGGGGGTAAGTTGGGTTACTAGATTAGAAGAACATGTTTGTTATTTTCATTTTTGGACCGTGCATGGTCTTCTTCTGGCACTATACGTGTCTAGTGCCACTGTGTTTTGCAATATTGTATTTTTGTAATATTTTACTTGAGCATTCAATAAAAAGAATTTTAAAAAAAGGCATCCAACTTAAATTTTAGTAAAGGAAAAACACTGTTTTATTGAAGATACAATGTACTGCAATCAATTGGATCACATCAACAATGTAAATACAGCAATTAGAAACTGAATGGTTCCTATAAAAAGAACATACATATTGTTTACCACATTCTAGTCCACACAAAATATGAACATGGCGTCATAATCCACATCTGGTCTCAGACAAGGAAATAACAGGTGACTACCTGAAAAATGGAATACCAGTTTAATTTGGTACTTAACAATTAATCATTTATACAGTCCCTGACAAAAGTTTTGTCGCTTATCTATTTTGTAGAAACACCTGCTATTAACCTGACTTTTAATAATCAATTGGTGTTAGAAATAGCTCATATGAAAAGCTAAAACCCTCCCAAATTATGTTTAATGCACTGAAATAAATTAGTTTCACTGAAAAAGATTTATCATTTAATCAAGACAGAAAGGTCAAATTTTGACTAGACAAAAGTTTTGTCGCCTATACAGAAATTGAACAAATTTACTGCAAATACAAAAATATGTCAGCAAATTAAGTAGTGGTGCTGTAAGATCCAAATTTAATATCTTGTATGACTTCCATGAGCTTGAAGGACTTCATACAATTTATTGATGAAGTCATCAGGAATAGCAAAGAAAGCAGTCTTGCATGCCTCCCAGAATTCATCAATATTCTTTGGTTTCGTCTTCCATGCTTCCTCTTTCATCCTACCCCACATATGCTCAATGATGTTCATGTCTGGTGACTGGGCTGGCCAATCCTGGAGCATCTTGATCTTCTTCGTCTTGAGGAACTTTGATGTGGAGATGGAAGTATGCGATGGAGCACCATCCTGCTGCAGAATTTGGCCTCTTTTATGGTTGGGAATATAAGAGGTAGCTAAGATTTCTTGGTATTTTAGACTATTGATGTTGCCTTCCATCCTGCAGAGCTCTCGCACACCCCCATACTGGATGTAACCCCAGACCATGATTTTTCCGCAACCAAACTTCACTGTTTTCTGGGTGAATCTCGGACCCATGCGGGCTCAAGTAGGTCTCCTGCAATATTTGCGGTGACTGTGGTGTAATTCAGAAGATTCATCTGGAAAATCCACCTTCTGCCACTTTTCCAGCTTCCGTCCTTTTAGCAGGCTGTGGGCCTTGGCAAATGCCACACGGTTTTTCAATTGTCTTTTGTTTAGTGCTGGCTTCTGGGCACTGATTCGACCATGGAGGCCATTTCGAGACAGTATCCGACAAACTGTTCTGGTTGACACAGGGACTTCAGGTGACTAGGTCTCGTGGAGCTCTGCTGCAGTGGAAAATGGGCTGGCCTTGGATTTTCGAGCCAACAAACGGTCCTCTCGAGCAGTTGTCTCGCGGGGTCTGCCTGACCTGGGCTTGTCAAAAATGTCTCCAGTCTCTTCATATCTTTTTTTTATCCTCTGTACTTGACGCTGAGACACATTGAAGGTGTCTGCCACATCAGCAGTGGATCTGGTCTTCAGCCTCTTGATAATCATGTTTGCAGAGGTCTAGTTGCAGTTGATGTGAAGGTCTAGTGTACTGGGGTTCTTTTTATACACACCTGAGACCTAATTGATCCATTATTAGTCACAGGTGAAGCTCATATGACAAGACAACAACACTTATGTCTTTGCAAAAATTGACTCAATGGGCTTTACCAAGCTGTGAATATTAGAATACTTTTTGACAGTTTCGTTTTGCACTGAAACATTATTACAAAAGCTGTTGGGATTAAAATGAGCAATTTCTTGTAAAAAAATCTTGATTAGAAATATATTTCAGTGGCACTTCAGGTCAATTTGTACACAAGCGACAAGACTTTTGTCAGGGACTATAGTATGTTACCAATGTTCATCAGGTGCATATGATGATAGATTGAATGGCATACTGGTATTAAGTTTATAAAATATGTATGTATATCTTAAACCTGAAAATTTTTCATTGGGAAAGAATAGGAACAGATTTGATTGGCATACACTATTCAGTCTTTCTGCTTGCTATTGTTTCAAGTTTTCTCATTACCTATGCTAATATTTATTTTATTCTCTCTTTTTATTTTGGTGAGGGAAGGTTTGATATTTTTTGTTCAAAATGAATCTTGACGTCCAGTAAATGTTTTAGCTGAAGAGTCTGGTGTCTGGCTAGAATCTCTTGTATATTCCTCATAACTCCTGTAAGTATTTTGAGTTGCATCATCATGGCTTCCTTGTCTATAGGTCGAAGAAGATGCTGAACTTCTACTGAAAGCTCTCATACTGGCTCCTTGTGAGGAGAAAACATCAATCCTGTTTGTCACGTGTGATGTGGAATCATTGCTTCTGTTGGTCATCTGTGATGAAGAACCTGGACTTGTCTTTGTAGATTCTGGTAACCGATAGTGACTTCTCTTGGAACCTTCTGGTGAAAGCTTTGAATTTCTACTGGCATTGCCTGATGTTGAATGTGGACTCTCTATCTGATCTACTGAAGCTACTGAAGACTTTGAACTCTTCTGTGAGGTTCCTGGACTTGCTGCTCTGGTCTTCAGGTTCAGATCCAGAGTGGATAGTGCTTCGGTGACCTCTGGGGATTGTGAAGGAGCTGGTGAACTACTGTCCTCTGAGTCTTGAAGTGAATAACAGGAGCTGGTATCAGATTGTTCTGATGAGAAGTCCTGATCTGATTTACTGTAAGAGAGAGGTGTCTTTCTTTCTGAATCAGAATCAAAAGCCTCACTTTCTGCATATTTGTTTGACACTGCTGTCACTCTTCCATAGTTTTCTTCCAACTCTGTTTTATCAGGATCGTGGTCATTAAATGAAGGACTTTTCTCATTCACTGCGTTTTTCTCAAGGTTTTCATCCGTCTCTTGTTTCAATAGGCTCTTTCTTCTAGTATTCATATCTCTAAAAGTATTACAATCACTTTCTGAATTGCTAAGCTTGCGATTTCTTGATTTATATCTCACTTGATATGTATGATCTGTTTTCTTAGATGTTAAACTATTGGAAGCCCTCCTCTTATGTAAACTACAAGCAGTTGGCTGTCCTGTGTCACTTTCACCTGACTCCCAAGATGGTGTGTCTCTTGATGTTTCAGTCAGAACCGAAGGGAACTGACCCTTCCTATCTGCAAGAATTGATGATTCTTTAATCCTTCCATGTCCTGTTGCTTGAGAAATACTCTTAAGCTTCACTGTTGGTCCTGCAGAGATAGTGATACTAATTTCTAGTCAAATACAGCAAACTATTCATGTTTAAAAAAAAAAGTTAAAGTGGTTGTAACCCTAACCCCCCCCCCCCAAAAAAAAAGACATGATCCTGTCCCTTAAGGCATGATATATAGCATAGTGCTTTTGCATTTATCCCTTTCCATGTTGTGCAATACCTGATTGATCCTGCCTGTTCCTGTGTTCCCCTCTGTAAACTGACCATGCTAATCGTGGCTGCCAATCCATAATATTGTTGTCAGTTTATGTCCCTCCATCACCCTGCTGTGTCTTCAGCGTGACTGCTTCTCCCTCTTCCCTCCCTGCTATGTCTGTGGCCTGTGCGAGAAGCCAATCCCCTTCCCGCCTCTCCCCTCCTGCCTTAATTTATTTATTTTTTTTAACAAGTGATCGACACAGCGCCAATCGGTGATGTGCGGACACAAGGTCAGAGACCACAGAGTCCTCTTCTGATGTATCTTACATACATCAGAGGGGAATCTCAGCCTATCCCACTGTACTCACTGTACATCAGAAGGGAATCTCAGCCTATCCCACTGTACTCCCTTACATCAGGAAGGAGAACAGAGGGATACCACATGATCGCACAGCAGAGCTATTTAAAAAAGTTACTTAGCCATGTAATAAAAAAAAAAAAACAACAAAAAAAAAACACTGCACATTATATGGACATAAAACTGACAGGATATATGGATTGAATAGATGTGACTTAACAACCATTTTACATTGTATATAAACCATAATGATGAACTTCTCTTATTTGCTTTTATGCCTGTGGTGCGCTAAAATTTCAAACAGTGTTATCATCTCTGTCCAGTCCACCTCTGTAAACTATGGGAACACACCCCATATATTTTGGGGACGAGGAGGGCAAAGATATTCTGGAGTTCAAAGCAGGGGTGAGCAGCCTTGGGTGGCAACCATTTGTCTCCAAAGATATGATAGATTGATTAAGTCTTGTAAAGAAAAAAGTAAAACTAATGTAGCCATCACATTTAAGGACTAGAAACCTGGAGTCATGAGAGGAAACCTGCAGTCATGAGAGGTAATAGGAATGCTTACATGCATGCTTTGCGTGTGTTGTGCACTTCTAAAAAGGTTAGGCTAAAAGAGTGTAGTTAGGAAAATGGTCCAATACCCACAAGGGCAGAGCAAAGTGTTTGGTTTACACCCTTTGCATAACATAACTAATGAATTTAAAAATATCTACTCACCCATCTGTGTTCTTTCTGCCTCACTTTCCTCTGTTGAATGTTGGATGTCCATATCCCTTCTCACGTCCATAAATGTAGATCTCTGCCATCCTGCCTTTAAATTTAGGAATGACAGCAATAATTTAGTGTTGTGGCTCTCTTCCCTACAAACGTTTGAAAAAAAATTATCTATGCTAATTTGAATGGCACAGTCATTACTGTACTTTAACATTATTGTAGGATCAAAAATGCACACACATTACATTCTTCCATGAAACCATTACACTAATGTGAACCTGTAGCCATGCTATTGACATGACAGCAGTAAATGACCTCTATAATAACCTATAGGAAATCTCTGTAGCTGCAGGAACTGTGGAGCAGTTCATCTTTAAATTCACAGCACAACCACTGAAGTTGCTTAAGTCCTTCTCGCAGCAGCTCAGCTTCCCCTTATCCCCTTTCTGTCAGTGAGCCAAAAGCCGTTAAATCTCTAATGATGCTGTCTCCAGGACGGATCTCCTGTGCTTTCAAACCAAAGTGCTGAAATTTATCTGGGGTTCCAAGGGTCCTAGATTGGCTCGCGCCAATCCACACCTAGATCCAAGCAGGGGTTGGGTGTCCCTGATTTTTACGCGTATTACAAGGCTGCACAATTGATACAATTTTCTATTGTTTATTCTTGCCACAAGAGACTGGACTGAGTACAGTTGTCCTATACAATTGATTACTTACTATGGCGTCCCCATAAGGATAGACCACTTTGGCACACATATTTCATAATCCAGATTTTCCTCTAGGTATGGATATTAGGGCATTTAAGTGGTGGACAGTCTGTACCACATTGGTCGCTTTTTCACACATCGTGGGCCTTTCACCCTATCTCATTGTTTGGTCTTAGAGATACCCTCTTCAGAGAAATTCAGTTTCTTTCAAATATCCCACTTTTTACCATCTATCTGGCCCTCTGGAGAACCCCCCCCCTCAGTGACAGCTTAAAAACTATGGTGTACTAATGACCAGAGTACAAAAGGTGGTATTTCTATGGTGTACGAGGCGTTGCTCACCCCAGAAACAGCCATACATGCTGGCTTGGAAAAGGGACCTTAATGCTGAGGTTGATCTGGATTCCTGGTCATCTAGACTCTAGGTCTCCTATCAGGGGGTCCTGAATGTTTCACTGATAGAAGCTAGTCTATGGTGTACTAATGACCAGGGTACAAAAGGTGGTATTTCTATGGTGTACGAGTCGTTGCTCACCCCAGAAACAGCCATACATGCTGGCTTGGAAAAGGGACCTTAATGCTGAGGTTGATCTGGATTTCTGGTCATCTAGACTCTAGCTCACCTATCAGGGGGTCCTGAATGTTTCACTGATAGAAGCTAGTCTTAAAGTTCTAACCAGATGGTATTTGGTCCCTGCTCGTCTAGCCAGGATGTATGCTACGACTCCCGCAGAATGTTTCCGAAATTGCAAACTAAGAGGTTCCATGCTGCATATATGGTGGGAATGCCCTCAGATTAGGGATTTCTGGAACAGGGTATTTTTGATGCTCCGGAAGTTGACCGGGTTGCCTATTGACCAACAGCCCAGTTTAGCACTGCTCAATGAATTCCCACCTGTGTGCAGTGCCGGACTGGCCCACCAGGATAGCGGGAATTTTCCCAGTGGGCCAGCCGCCTGTGGCTGCCCTGGAGCCGCTTTGAGGGAAGCGACGCCTGGAGCGTCACTGCTTCGTCCCTGCTTTATTTTAAAAATTATGCCACCCAGCACATCATTCTACTGCGCATAAGCCCGCCTTCCCAAAAATAGCCGAGCCTGTATGGGCTTTCCTGAGCCTGGCTAGCTTCGGAATGGGCTCGGGAAAGTCCGTAGACGCTCAGCTATTTTCGGGAAGACGGGCACATGCGCAGTAATGATGATGGTGCCAGGGCGCTGTTTTTAAAAGTAAAGCTGTGGGCTCTCCACACCATGGGTGCCATGTGCCCCTTGTTACAGGCCGGCTGGGTAAGACTGGACCTGTCCCTTCCGCACCCTCTGATCTCCCATAGCCCCCCTACAGCCTCTTAGCTCTACTGGCCCCCCCGCAACCTCTGACCTCTCCTGGCCCCCCCGCAGCCTCTGACCTCTCCTGGCCCCCCTGCGGCCTTTGACCTCTCCTGG
This sequence comes from Glandirana rugosa, assembly GCA_018402905.1. NCBI lineage: Eukaryota > Metazoa > Chordata > Amphibia > Anura > Ranidae > Glandirana > Glandirana rugosa. The sequence continues at coordinate 395,470 of BLSH010231174.1, forward strand.
CCCCCGCAGCCTCTGACCTCTCCTGGCCCCCCTGCAGCCTCGGTCCTCTCCTGCCCCCCCCACAGCCTCTGACCTCTCTTGGCCCCCCACAGCCTCTTACCTCTTCTGGCACCCCCCCTCGCAGCCTCTGACCTCTCCTGGCCCCCCACAGCCTCTGACCTCTCCTGCTCCTCTCCACAGCCTCTGACCTCTCCTGGCCATCCCCCGAAGCCTCTGACCTCTCCTGCCCCCTGCACCCTCTGATCTCTCCTGGCGCCCCTGCGGCCTCTGACCTCTACTGTATTATCCCCCAGCCTGACCTCTCCCGTCCCCTCCACAGCGTTCAACCTCCACAGCCTCTGACCTCTCCTGTACCATCTTCAGCCTCTGACCATCTCATGTATCATGTCTGCAGCCTCTCACCATCTCTTGCATCCTGTCTGCAGTCTTTGACCACCTCCTGTATCATGTCTGCAGTCTGTGACCATCTCCTGTGCCAAGTCCGCAACCTCTGACCATCTCATGTATCATGTCTGCAGCCTCTGACCATCCCTTGTATCATGTCCGCAACCTCTGACCACCTCCTGTAGCATGTCTGCAGTCTGTGACCATCTCCTGTACCATGTCCACAACCTCTGACCATCTCATGTATCATGTCTGCAGTTTCTGACCATCTCCTGTATCATGTCTGCAGTCTCTGACCATCCCTTGTATCATGTCCGTAACCTATGACCATCTCTTGTATCACGTCTGCAGTCTCTGATCACCTCCTGTATCATTTCTGCACTCTCTGACCATCTCCTGTATCATGTCTGCAGTCTCTGACCATCTCCTGTACCATGTCCGCAACCTCTGACCATCTCATGTATCATGTCTGCAGCCTCTGACCATCTCCTGCACCACGTCCGCAACCTCTGACCATCTCATGTATCATGTCTGCAGTCTCTGACCACCACCTGTATCATGTCTGCAGCCTCTGACCATCTCTTGTATCATGTCTGCAGTCTCTGACCATCTCCTGTATCATGTCTGCAGACTCTGGCCATCTCCTGTACCATGTCCACAACCTCTAAGCATCTCTGTCTTTTATCATGTCTGCAGTCTCTGAGGGGGGGGTTCTGGAGAGCAGTCAAGATTGGGAGTGCTGCCGGGATGGGGGGTCATGGGAGGAGTCAGACGTGTGTGGACTGGAGAGGAGACTATGGGATAAAACCAGACTGACTGAGCCCTGCATGGTGCACCTGAGAGGAGGTCAGTGACAGCGCTGCAAGGCCAGTCTGGGGGGGGTAGTGATGTAAGGGGGGGTGAATACAATAATGTAAAGGGGCTCTGGTATAAAGGTTTCCCCCTTATATCAGTAACCCCCCCTTACCTTAGTGTTTTCTTTCCGTGGAAGGTGTTCTCTGGTCACCAGAGTCCTCCCCACATTCCTAGAGTTACCACTTTACATCAGAGTCAGCAGGATTCCCCCTTACAGTACAAGGGGTAACTCTACGAACTCTGATGTAAAGGGCAATGCTGCAGAGCCTGATGTAAGTGGGAACTCTGATGTAAAGGGGAATGCAGTGGACTCTGATATAAGGAGGGCTCTGGTCACCAGAGCCCCCCCCCCTTAGATCATGATCTGCAATGTTCCCCTTTATGTCAGAGTACTAACTACATGTTTATAGCTTAAATATTGATATTTGTGCTGAAAACGGCCATTTTATAATTCACTCTTTAAATGTGTTTTAACATGCATGGTTTTCCCTTTTGTGAACAAAAAAAATAAGGACACTATGCTGTTGGGCTGGTATAAAAATGCTATGGGGCTGGTATGAGATTATTTCCAGGGTTGGTTTTTATTCCCAGTCCGGCCCTGCTTGTTTGGGCTCAACCACTAAAGCGTATGGTGTACTTTGTTTTATTAGCTGCTAAGATCATTATAGCTGGAGCATAGAAGACACCCTGTCCTTTAGAAGGTTGAAGCATAAAATATTGTGGATTATGATTCATGAAAAAGTTGCAAGTAATATTAATGATTGTCAGTCTCTCTTTGAATGTACCTGGGAACCTAGGGCAACATACCTCGACATTCCTCTCTCTCAGACTACTAATGTAGTAAGGTCTCCGGGCTCCTCTTCCCCCAGCCTCATCCCCTCATTTAACCAAGATCTCCCCTTCTTTTCAGAATTCCTCTCTTTTCCCCTGACTTCATTTTCTCTTTCTCTTCTTTTTTTTCATATACTGTGCTGTTTTTTTCATTTTCCCCTTTTATGTGATGTTGGATCAAAAGTGCTCATAATTTTATATTGGTATACGTACTAAGCCTGCCTACATGTAATGATATTACTAAGATGATACCTTCTGTTACCATGAGTTACAGTTCTGCCACTTTATATGCTTCCACGTTTTATTTTATTGGTATGTCTTACATAAGGTGATTACTGGATTGATATAAGCTTTTAAAGATCATCCTCTTGAATTACATACTTGTATTTGTGTTGTCATACTTGGCACTGCGAGGCCCATATGTTGTTGTTAAAATCTGCTCTACCATAAATAAAAAGCTTTTGAAAGTTAAATCTCTAATGATAGCAAAGAGCAGGTGCTCTGGGAGGGGTGAGCAGTGGAGCTGAGCTGCTGAGAGAATGACTTCAATGCTTATAAAGAACATTTTGAGGATGCATTGGTCCACAGTATTTGCTGCTACAGAGGACAGTAAGGGCTTATTTATTAGTGTATTTATACTTGTTAAAATATGTAAATAGTTTAATGTCCATAGTTTGTCCACATATTCATTTTAAGTGTAGGGTTTATTTGGACGATTGTACATTATATATTCTCCTTAAAAGAACAGGTTCAGACTACTGAAAATTCAGCCCTACAAAGGTCAGTTAATACTGAACCAGGTTGTCATCATAGCTGTTTGTAGTGGATAATATGTTCATTATTATGTCTGTGTAATGACTTTGACTACACCTCTAGATCCAATGAGCGAAAAATATAATGAATCTGTGAGATTTGGCTTGACTGCTTGATGTGTGGACTGGTTTATCAGGCCTTCAGGGGGTAACTCAAGCCAAGGCAGGGGGGAAGTGGCAAAAGGTAAGAAAGAAAAGATATCTTCTCTGTGAATCTATTCATAAAATGCAGTTTGGCGGTTTTATAGGCAACCCCTTGTTCAGGGCTAGAGAGGTTTACAAAATAATAGAAAAATTGTGTATAAACAATATACTGTATATTATATATAAAATATTAACAACATAAATTCATAGGGTCAAAATTACAAAAAATCACAAAAAAGTATAAAAGATTATTGTTATTTGGCACTCCATGACTAAGCCCCGTGGGCTTGGCAAACCGCATAAGGGAAATAGCTTAGATGGAGTCGGGCTGAGGCTGCTATTACCTGTGTAACAGATGGGCTTGTTCAGGGCTAAAGAGGTTTACAAAATAATAGAAAAAATTGTGTATAAACAATATATTGTATATTATATATAAATATACGATGGAACACTTTTCTAGCTCATGGTCTACATAAAGTCAAGGCAGACTTATTACTTAGCCTGCACTCTCAGCGGAATCCATCGTATGTGGTTATTGAGGCTGAGCAGGGACCCAAAGCTTTAGTGAGGTTCAATATGATAAAGCAATCACAATAAACCCACCCTACCTTTCACTTATTTAGATGACAGAAGTTAATGTTGTGCCACATAAGAGAGATAACGCTTATAGAGTTTTCCCCAAATGACAGTGCATAAGGCAGAATGACAGAATTAAAAAACTAAAAAGAAAATTAGTTTAATATATTCTACTCAACTAACTGTCTCTTACCCTTACCCTCAAAGATTATTATTGTGATTTATATAGCTCTAAAGTGGGAGAAGTTGATGGAAATATAAAGGACTTTCTACAGAGCCTAACTATACCCTAACTGCCAGGGGAAGACAGGGATATGGTAGAAACCCCATTTACCATTGAAGAACTACAAAAAGCGGTTGCAGGCGCACCCAATCACAAGTCTCCAGGCCCAGATGGGCTGCCAAATGAAATATATTCTGAATATGCTGCCAGAACTGTTAGAGGATCTAAATGATGCATTGAATTTTATTTTTACCTTATTTTTAGGTAAAGTTGAATTTTTAGGTAAAGTTGATCCAGGGTGAATCCGACTGCCTCTCGGGGAATCAGGAAGGAATTTTTTCCCCCGCTATAGCAAATTGGAACACGCTTTGCTGGGGTTTTTTGCCTTCCTCTGGATCAACTGTGGGTGAAGGACTGTATATGGGATTATTTGGTTTTATATATATATATACATACACATTTTTTTTTTTTTTTGGTTGAACTGGATGGACTTGTGTCTTTTTTCAACCTAACTAACTATGTAACTATGTAACTATGTAATTGAAGAGGGGAGTATTGCCGATATCTATGACAGAGGCCACAACTGTAGTTATCCCTAAAGAGGGGAAAGATTTAAAACAACCAGTGTCATACAGACCCATCTCTTTGCTCTGTGCTGATGTCAAAATTTTGTCGAAAGTACTAGCAAACAGACTTGGTAAAATAATTCATACTATAATCCACCCTGAACAATGTGGGTTTATTCCGGGAAGTTCAACATCACTGAACATTAGGAGGCTATTCTTGAACTTATAAATTCCATCAGAAGAGAGTGGCCCAAGGGCCGTCCTGTCTCTCAATGCTGTCAAAGCGTTTGACAGCGTCGAGTGGCAGTACTTGTGGGAAGCCCTCTCAGCAGTTAATGTTGGCCCCGTGTTTAGGAAATGGGAGCATCTGCTATATATGACTCCGAGGGCAAAGCTGAGGGTTAATAGAGAAACCGCTGAATATTTTCTGCTGGCCTGTGGGACAAGGCAGGGGTGTCCTTTATCGCCACTGCTCTTCGCCCTTGCAGGCCATCGCCATCATAGCAACAGGGGATATAAGGGGCTTTAAAAGGGGGAAGGCTGAGGAGAAGATCTCCTTATATGCCAATGACATTTTCCTGTTTTTAGGAGATATGGAACAATCATTGTCAGCTGTAATGGAGCTGATAAAAAGATTTGGTTCAATCTCTGGGTTTTCGGTCAACTGGGGGAAATTTGTTCTTCCGGTTGATGGTGCCGCACAAGGGCTGCCAGAGAATGCTAGGCATACACAGGTTGTGGAGAGTTTTAAATATCTAGGAATAAACATAACAGTAAATCCCAAATTATATATACCAAAAAATGTAGAGCCCCTGATAGACACATTTAGAACGAAATGTGGGGTATGGAAGCGCCTCCCCTTGTCGATGATGGGTCGCTGTAATCTGATTAAAATGATTTGGCTACCGCAGCTGTTGTATATCTTGCACAATTCTCCAATATGGATTCCTGGGGTGTGGTTCAAGAAACTGGAGGGCCTGTTCAGGGACCTAATTTGGAGGGAGGGTGGGCGTTGGGGGATATAATTGTGCAATGTACTACAGAGTATTTTTTTTTGTAATGAAATGTTTGTATACTGAAAAATGCAAAATAAAATTGGAATAAAAAAAAAACTGTCTCTTACCCAAGCAGGTCCAGCGGGTCGTTGGTAGCGGGATATATTTGTGCGAATCTGTTCCACCTTTTCCCATTCTGACACCCATTTTCCATATTCAGATTGCCTCTTCAGGATCCTCTCCAATATTTTGCTATTCTCTTGAGTTATTCTTGACACGTTTTGTCGGCGCTGTCCTGTATTCAGGCTATTTAGATATCAAAATATGATGAAAAATGGAGAGAGAGGTGGTCACATAAAGAACAGAATAAAAGCTGTCTGTGATATAAAAGCACTTATTGTGAATAATAAACTGTTAGTAAGACATTTGTAGTCACTTATCATCGTGGAAGCTGATGTTGCCATTTGTTTCCTAGCAAACTGACAAGTTTCCCCGGTAAGTAGATGCACACTGTGCATACAGATATGCATATCTTTGCAGCAACAGAATGTCAGCTTGTCCTGGTCATGATTACCTGCGCTGGGAGTAGTAATTCCAGTTATCAATATACCCCTGAGATTGGCGGATAGTGTTCATTTTGGCCGAATGAATGCGATTTTGTTTTTCTCTAAGTGTTTGTAGATTTCTATCCATCTGTGTTAACAACAAACATGGATCAAAGAAAATCATATTTATTAAAAAGCACAATAACCCCAGCTTTCTGTTTTTCACTTAATTTATGTTGCATTTACATTTAACTCTTTCATCTTTGTAACATTAACACAAAAAACACAGCATTTAAACAGTTTATCAAAATGCATATACTAGTTATACAGTGAACTAACCCGTATAAGAAAAATGCATATACTTAATTATTTTCAACCCACTCCAGTCCAGTCACATGATCCTACTCCCCTGTGTCAGCCTGCACTGCTACAGGGGAGAAGAAGGAGCGCTGACAATGGGTGAGCCATTGAAGACTATGGATGACGTCGCTCCAGACATACAGCCAAAAGGAGCATTAAAACATCTTAGAAGTTCTAAGACTTTTATTGATTCCACAAGAAAGCAAAGGATATCCAATGCATTTGGGGAACCGATAAGTCCCCCTTAATCAAGGCTTTAGAAATGTGTTAAAATGTTTAGGGGGCTCAAAGCAAACCCTTAAGCAATCACATCTGCAGGTAATGTGGTAATACTGACAGTAAGTGGTTTGTATGAATGTACCACATCTTGCCACCAATATTTCCATAAGGCTGGGGCAGGTTTACACATGTCAATAAAGTGTTTTGACCTACTTTATAGCTCCTTTATGGTCACCCTAGATGCCACAGTGGCGCTATATACCTAAGCACAAGGACAGTTCTGTCATTTCTAAGCCCCTTCCAGTTCCTTCTTAGATGCCCTGTGCTTCATGCTTCTTGGTTCGGAAAGCTGTAAATGTTGGTATAAAATATTGTTCCTGCGACAGGAGAGAAGAACAGCATTCCTGCTCTACTACTTCTGCCTCCTCATTACCCCTCATGTACACATCCTGCACAATCATCAAACCACCAGCATACATAACATGGAGAAACCTTGTCAGTTCTTCAACACCTGATCTTGTGCAGCTTCCTACCTGTATTCTTTTCATATTTACCAGGAGATGGGCAGGCGTTTGACAGCCTTTTGTGTCCACTGCTGGCACAGCCAGTGATACCTGAAACAAAAAAACATTGTGCTGATGATTCGAGGCCCAGAAACTATAGTTTTTACCAGTCTTTTTTTATTTATTGAAAGGTTAAAGTATATGTGAACCCTAACAATACATTTCATATTTGGCCTATTTTGGTCTGTTAAATGTACTATTGAAAGTTTTTTGTTGTATGTGTGCAATAAATACCCCATGATCCTAGCAGATATTTTGTTCATAACTTCCTGTTTTCTCTGGCTCGGCTGGACTATATAACATCTCCCTCCTATGTTATGAAAAGAGGCAGCGGGGAGGTGTCCTGTAATCCTAACACACTTGCTGTAGCAAGAACACAATATCATTTTTTAAAATCTGCTCTGAAGCCCCACATGGACTCGTGAGGGCCTCTTTGTTTCTAGGCTCCTCCGGTTGAATAACTACAGAGAACTTGCTCTCTGGACAGGCTCCTCTCATTAGATCGCTGGAGGACTATCGCATTTTCTTGTCTCATTACCCAAACCAACCCTTTTTGCCCGAAAGCTTCACTCTTTTGAGGAACTTTGCTTGGGTGAGGGACCAATCCAGAGGTCCTTATCAACCTCTTACAAATCCCTGCTAGCAAATATCAGAAGATATTCTGATACATTGGTACAGAACCCCTTCTGTTCTGGTTAAGCCAGTGGTGGCAGGTGGTTTTTATGAGGGGTGGCAAACAACCACTCCCCTCCGCTGTTTGCTGGTCGGTCCGGCGCTTACCCCATCTAGGCAGGTGGCGGGCAGCATGCAGCGGCTCCGTGTCCTTCAGCGTGCGGCTCATCCCCTCCTCTTAGGTGTCCAATAGGATCATCTGATAATTCAGCCAATCGGGGGACAGCTTTCAAAACCCGCCTCCTGATTGGTCGGGAGGAGGATCAGTGTTACAGTAGTGAATATTCATTCACTGTTGTAACCCACCTGGGTGGACTCCAGACGCATTCTCTGCGCCCCGAGCCCACCCTATTTGGAAGCCTATTAGAGCCTCTGGCTCTAATAAAGTGCTTCAAAAAAACACCCACCCCGCATTGGATTCCATGCATCCAGCGCCCTGAAATGGGCCGGATGCATGGATAGGAGGAGGCGACGGATGGGGGGCATCGCTCCTGCGCCCTTAATGGATGGGCCACCCCGAGCTAAGCTATTTGCTCAACTAACTGATCATTGGTGGCGCTGCGGCCTACAATCAGGCACCTGCTTACATATTTTCTGGGATTGCCCTGTGCTCCAAACTTATTGGCAACCAGTGCTTAAGCTCATACATAAATTCACAGATATCTCCTTACAAGATAACCAAGCTGCCGTCCTACTTAACCTTACCCCTTTATCAAGTAAACATTATCATAAATCCCTTCTCAAACATCTCCTTAATGCTGCATGGGCCTGCATCCCACCTTTATGGAAGCAACAGTCCGCGCCAACGGTGGCCCAATGGCTCGCGAGAGCGAGAGTGAAGGACATTGAACAAATGGAATATCTGACCTCTGCTTTACAAAATAAGTCAGAGGAACATAAGTCCAGATGGTTTTATTGGGGCCTCTTCCGCCTCTCTGACGAATTCCTCCAATACACATGTTAAGATCCACCGTCTGGGATCTCCATTGCTTGCTTAGTGCTATCGATCGTGGCTCCCTGGGGGGTGACGCCCCCATCCCCTCCCTTTTTTTTCCCCTCTCTCTCTCTCGTCTTTTCCTTCTTCTCCTTCTTTTCCTTCTCCATTTCTCCTTTTAAACTAAAAAACAAAAAGTGGTGTGCACAGAAGCGTATATTTACCCTGTATTAGTCTTCAGTTAGTGGCGTGGCAGATCCTCCTGGAAATTGGAGGATATCATTCCTCAAACAAATTTACCATCAACACAGCCGGATTGAAGGGTTCCCTTCACTCACATACAATTTTTCGTTTGGTTGTACTTATTGCGCTCGTTACCATTTAACCATTTAAATATATCTTTTTATATCTTTATATTTGTATCTGTGTCACATCTTTAAATAAAAAAAAATTCTGCTCTGTGTGTCCATATGCATTTAGCCCTTGAATACACCATATTCATTGAGTTGCATTTTTCTGCACACCACAGCACATATATGGTGTGTACAGGGCAAATAGAAAACAACCGGTGTGCGTTTAACATATAGTATATGTGAGTTTGTTTGAGAAATGTTTCCATCTAATGGGGTTTGACATATACAGGTGCTGGTCATATAATTAGAATATCATCAAAAAGTTGATTTATTTCACTAATTCTATTCAAAAAGTGAAACTTGTATATTATATTCATTCACTACACACAAACTGCTATATTTCAAATGTTTATTTCTAATTTTGATGATTATAACTGACGACTAAGGAAAATCCCAAATTCAGTATCTCAAAAAAATTAGAATATTGTGAAAAGGTTCAATATTGAAGACATCTGGTGCCACAGTCTGATCAGCTAATTAACTCAAAACACCTGCAAAGGCCTTTAAATGGTCCCTCAGTCTAGTTCTGTAGGCTATACAATCATGGGGAAGACTGCTGACTTGACAGTTGTCCAAAAGACGACCATTGACACCTTGCACTAAGAGGGCAAGATTTAAAAGGTCATTGCAAAAGAGGCTGGCTGTTCACAGAGCTCTGTGTCCAAGCAGATTAATAGGGAAGTGAAAGGAAGGAAAAGATGTGGTAGAAAAAAGTGTACAAGCTACAGGGATAATTGCACCCTGGAGATGATTGTGAAACAAAACCCATTCAAAAATGTGGGGGAGATTCACAAAGAGTGGACTGCAGCTGGAGTCAGTGCTTCAAGAACCACTACACACAGACGTATGCAAGACATGGGTTTCAGCTGTCGCATTCCTTGTGTCAAGCCACTCTAGAGCAACAGACAGCGTCAGAAGCGTCTTGCTTGGGCTAAAGACAAAAAGGACTGGACTGCTGCTGAGTGGTCAAAAGTTATGTTCTCTGATGAAAGTCAATTTTGCATTTCCTTTGGAAATCAGGGTCCCAGAGTCTGGAGGAAGACAGGAGAGGCACACAATCCACGTTGCTTGAGGTCCAGTGTAAAGTTGTCATCTGCTGGTGTTGGTCCACTGTGTTTTCTGAGGTCCAAGGTCAACGCAGCTGTATACCAGGAAGTTTTAGAGCACTTCATGCTTTCTGCTGCTGACCAACTTTATGGAGATGCAGATTTCATTTTCTAACAGGACTTGGCACCTGCACACAGTGCCAAAGCTACCAGTACCTGGTTTAAGGACCACGGTATCCCTGTTCTTAATTGGCCAGCAAACTCGCCTGACCTTAACACCATAGAAAATCTATGGGGTATTGTGAAGAGGGAATGCAATATGCCAGACCCAACAATGCAGAAGAGCTGAAGGATCACTTGCATAGAATCGTTCATTCCCGTGGTTGTGCTGAGAAACTGTGGAGGAGTGTTCTTAAAGCGCTTTTGACCATTTCTAGTTAAGTGCTCCATCAGTTGGGGTAAGAGGCTTTGTGAACCTTTCCTTGGTGACGGACCCCTTCCACCACTTCTGTTTGCAGCCTGCACTCAATGGACTATGTTTTGCTCCTGTCTATTTAATATATGCATTATTGGGACTCTGTTCTTCCCTTTTTAGCGCTGCATGTTTGTGTTTTTATGTTTCTAAATTTCTTTACCAGGAATATTGTGCCAGCTGCTTATTTTTTAATTTGCCTAGCGTGGGTAGTGAATTATTGAGATCCATTCGATTTTAGTACACTAAAATATACTGGAGATTATAGTCAACTAAAATACAACTAAAAACAGAACAATTCGGATGACTAAAATAAGACTAAAATTGAAATTTGGTGTCAAAATTAACACTGCTATGCGCATATTTTCCTTTACTCTACTCCGCCTTCATCTACTCTGGTCTATGGACAGCTGTATGCAGCACCAGCACATCATAAGCACCAAAAATATACAGCAAATTTAAACTGAATAGGCATATGCACCTATGTGCATGTAGCCTAGTGAGCAGTGGCTGCCCATACATGGCTCTATAAAGGCAAGCAATGGCACAGAACGCTTTACAGAGTATACGATCATGGATGTATGGTTGTGTTATGAAGAACACTGGCTGCACCATGTTTTGTGTTCTGTGTGTGCTGGTGTTCCTGATTAAAATTTGAAATTGTAGACACCTTATCATATGGGTCACACAGTCATTTACAAAGTAGCATCCAATAACAAACTGGGAGCCTGCATAATGTATAACCCTAGTCACTCATATGTAAGAGAGCTGGAAGCGCTCAAACAGAAACTATTGCTCACTTTATTTATGAACGTCAGAATCAGTTGCTACGCAATCCTTTTTTAAAGCTGCAGAATGACATTTAATTCCCCACAAACAGTTATGTTTTTGGTACCAGTTTAAAACAATATTGGATGTGAGAATTTAGTATGGGCCTGCATTAACATTGTACGTTGCAATATTCTGATAAAACTCATCAATACATTGTACTTATGTATTCTACTATGTAAACCTTACAAGATAATTGCAAGCTTAGGTTGTGAGTAATTACCTAGTCTGATGATGCTGAGCCTGTTTAATTACTTAGAGATAATATAGTGCATCTAAGGTTACCTGTGGGCATTAGATAGCAGCCAGAGCTAAAAAACAAAAACAGAAAAAAAACAAAACAACTTTGACTGTTCTACCAATGAAGAATGATTGTTTTTATAAGAGACATTTCCTTAAAGCTGAACTCCAGGATAATAAAATATTGTCTACATAAACGAGTCATGTGTATTCTTCCTTGAATATTGGCGTGCTTTGAGTATTTCTTCCAGATCTAAGCAGTATTTCACTGTGAAACTTTGCCTCTGTGCAGGAGCTTTGTGTAATAAAGACCGCTTACTGCTGCTCTCCCTCCTTGTGCAGGATGACTGGTCTTGTCTCCGCCCCCCTCTTGTAGCTTTCTGCAGGTAGCCTGTAGTGGGTGGAGCTGCTGTACCCCTCCTACAGCTCTGCTCTCTGCACAAGCTTTTCATAGCACAATGATGATGTCACTCCTACTTCTATAAGGTAATATCTGGGTTTGCAAAGGCATTTGGTGCACACAAATTGGATTTATATCCTTTGTTGCAATTGAAGAACATTCCTAAATGAACATTTTTGTGCCTGGAGTTCAGCTTTAATGAACATTAGCAGTTAAATTATATTCAGAGCTAGAAATGTTTTTAACTATTTTTTTGCAGGTCTTTTTTTCTGCACCTTAAAGTGGAACTCCAACTAAACATTTTTTTTGCTATTTCTGGATAAAGTAGGAAAGGGTAAATAAAGGCTCGTACACACAATGCGATTTTGGGATGGGCATTTTCGTCCGGCGGCCTGTCGACCGAAATTCTTACCGTTAGTATGCTCCCTTCCACAGCGGATTCAGATTTTTTGTCAGACAAAAGCTGGATGTGCAGGCTAGAACATTTTTTTTTTGTATGACAACGCAATGTCTGATTTTCGTTCCGTTAGCACGGTTTTCATACGACCGAGACTTAGGGTTGCCACATCATCCCTTTAATCCAGGACACATATGAATTACACAGGTTCTGAGGTTAATTTAATGCAGGTAAGGCACCAAGTGAATTTAATTACCACCTTAATCAGCCAGAGAACCTGTATAATTAACATGTGTCCTGGATTAAAGGGATGATGTGGCAACCCTACCGAGACTACGCATGCTGAGAAAGGAAAAAAAGATGCAAAAAATGTACAAAACATTATGCATCTTCTGACATTGAGTTCAGGTAGAATGAACATTTTCGGATAGTCAGTATGCTTTACAAAATCATGGACACGCTCTTTTGACAAAAATCAGAAGCACAGTCATATGACAATCGAACCGTGTGTATGAGGCTTAAGACTCTCTGTCGGGTCTTTAATGCTGACTGTGAGCCCTGTTGGGAGATTTACTCTCATATTTTGTTCTTGGAGTTGATGTCACCAAAACAGAAAAGTTTAGAGTGGTCAATGGAACAGAAATAAAAGGCAAAGCCCCCAATCTCTGTTCCTTTGTCAACTACTATGATTTTCCCCACTTTTTGTAGTTACTCTGAGGCTGGGTTCACACCATTGCGAATTGGTTGCGGGTTCCCCACTTCCAATTCGCAATAGCAGGAGATTTTGACCGGCTCTCTATGGAGCCGGTTCACATATCTCCACAGCAGGTCCAGTGCGTTTTTCCCAAATACGCTGTGCGACTTTTGGTCCGTTTCAGGTCCGAATTCAGCCAAAAATTCAGGCTGAAATCGGACCTAAAACGGTGAACAGGGACACACCGGACCCCTGCTGTGAGCCGCATGCGGTTCATATGTGAACCCAGCCTTAGACATAAAGACAAAAGAAATCTCCCCAACTGAAAAAACAAAGTTTAAAATCAAGTTTGCACAGAATACATATTTTCTGTACATGGAAGCCTCATTTCATTATCATCTAGCGCCAAATATTGACAGTTTTCACATATGAGGACTCCTTTATATAGGCATTGAATTTTAAAGCAGCCTTTAATGTGCTAAACACACCCTAAGAGTTAATGAGCATTTTGGATGAGTTGCACAGGCATTCAAGTTGCATCAGGCAAGGTTAAAATAGGAAACATTGGACGGTTTGCAGCTAGGGTTGCCACCTCATCCCTTTAAATCTGAACACATATGAATTACACAGGTTCTGAGGCTAATTTAATGCAGATGAGGCACCACGTGAGTTTAGTTACCGCCTTAATCAGCCACAGAACCTGTATAATTAATGTGTGTTCGGGTTTAAAGGGATGAGGTGGCAACCCTATTTGCAGCTGTGCTTAAAAGTGCTGTAAATGCCATAGGGGTGTTTACAGTGTATTTATGGTTTGTTCCAATAGACATGAATGGAGGCAGTTGCAAAGCATCAACACCTGCTGAACTCTGCAGGCAGCGTTATTTTTGCCTTGCCGCAACAAGAGTCAACACTAATATTGATTTTTTGCTGCACTGGAATGGATGAGTAATATATATTGTAAAATAACCTTACAACATATATTAATAGCTAAAAGGAATCTATTAAGGGATTTGTTATCAGAAGCTGTCAGTTGCCCAGTCTTGGAAGCAGAGCCATTTCCAGGCAGACAGGCACATACATTACTACGCTTGCCCTAGATCAGTGGTTCTCAACTCCTGTCCTCAGGACCCACTAACAGGCCAGGTTTGCAAGATAACTGAAATACATCACAGGTGATATCATTTGCTGCTCAGTGATTGCAGTATTCTATGGTATTTATGTGACATTTGTGGGGATACCGTAAATGTCGTGAAAATTCGTGTCGACGTTTATCCCAACG
>BLSH010231174.1:429966-442617 GCA_018402905.1 Glandirana rugosa
ACACACACATATATACAGTACGCATATATATAGTTACACACTGCAAAAGACGGAAATAAGGAAGAACATTTGAAATAATAATAGCTTATTATAATTTATAATACGTTAAAATAATAAATTAATAACTTATTATTTCAAATGTTCTTCCTTATTTCAGAATTTCCGAAATTATGGAAATAAGAAACAACATTTGAAATAATAATAATAGCTTATTATTATTTATAATAAGTTAAAATGATAAATTAATAACTTATTATTTCAAATGTTCTTCCTTATTTCTGAAATTCGTAAATAAGAAAGAACGTTTGAAATAATAATAAACAACTATTAAATTATAGGTTTTGAAATTTTCTTGAAAATATGGCTATTAGTGATAAATTTCATATTTCAGTTCACTAACAGCCAAACTTTCAAGGAAATTTCAATACCTATAATTTAATAGTTATTTATTATTATTTCAAACGTTCTTTCTTATTTCCAAATTTCGGAAATAAGGAAGAACATTTGAAATAATAAGTTATTAATGTATTATTTTAACTTATTATAATAAGCTATTATTATTTCAAATGTTCTTTCTTATTTCCGAATTTCGGAAATAAGGAAGAACATTTGAAATAATAAGTTATTGATTTATTATTTTAAATTATAAATTATAATAAGCTATTATTTCAAATGTTCTTCCTTACTTCCGACTTTTGCAGTGTGTGACTGTATATATGCATACTGTATGTATGTGTGTGTATACTGGGTGTGTATATACTGTGTGTATATTGTATGTATATTGTATATATACACACAGTATACATACAATATACGCACAGTATATACACACCCAGTATACACACACACATACAAACATACAGTATGCAAATGTACAGTCACACACTGCAAAAGTTGGAAATAAGGAAGAACATTTGAAATAATAGCTTATTATAATTTATAATAAGTTAAAATAATAAATTAATAACTCATTATTTCAAATGTTCTTCCTTATTTCCGAAATTCTGAAAATAAGAAAGAACATTTGAAATAATAATAGCTTATTATTATTTATAATAAGTTAAAATAATACATTAATAACTTATTATTTCAAATGATCTTCCTTATTTCCGAAATTTGGAAATAAGAAAAACATTTGAAATAATAATAAATAACTATTAAATTATAGGTATTGGAATTTTTTTGAAAATATGGCTATTAGTGATAAATTTCAGATTTAAGTTCACTAACAGCCAAACTTTCAAGGAAATTCCAATACCTATAATTTAATAGTTAGTTACTATTTCAAATGTTGTTAGTTATTTTCGAATTTTCGGATTTCCGAAATTCTGAATTTCCGAATTTTCCGAATTACCGCAATTGCCAATTTACCGCGAATTTCCGAATTACCGCAATTGCCAAATTACAGCAAATTTCTGAATTTACGAATTACCGCAATTGCCGATTTACCGCGAATTTCCGAATTACCGCAATTGCCAAATTACCGCAAATTTCAGAATTTATGAATTACCGCAATTGCCGAATTACCGCAAATTGCCGAATTACCGCAATTGCCGAATTACCGCAAATTTCCGATTTTCAAATTTTTTCATTTCCAAATTTCTGAATTTCCGATTTTTTTTTAATTTCTGAATTTCCGAAATACCAAATTTTTTGAATTTCCGGAAAAAAACCCCAAATTTTTAGCCATACACAAATCTAAGGGAGAGGATGGTTTGGAATTGGCCATGTGTATCGTAATGGGACTATGATCTGAAATTACAGTGTCACCAATTTCGGCATTATGTAGTGTTGATAGTAGGGTTGAGGAAGCAAAAAATTAATCTATACGCAAAAAAAAAATTGTGAGGTGGTGAGAAGAAGGTGAAGTCTCGGTCAGTCGGGTGTGTCAGTCTACCATACGTCTACAAATTTCATGGATGAGACAGCTTGGGTCAAGAAGGAAAGATCTGCAGTTGTGATAGAATTGTCCCAGGGCGCATGACAGCAAACGTTAGCACGGTCCTCCGATGGATGCATCACTGAATTGAAGTCTCCACTTACTAGGTGAAGAACTTCTGGGGCACTTAGTATCCAGGACACCATTTCCTGAAAGAAGTGGGTATCAGGGGAGTTGGGGGCATAGATATTAGTGATAGCAACGTCCATTCGAATCAGCTCGGATATCACAGATAGTATGACTTATGTATCAAAATAACCACTCCAGCTTTGCGTCCTCCACCCATAGCTTATGTAGGTGCAGTAAATCGTCTGTGGATAGATGAGTCTCCTGAAGGAGAGCCACATCAGCCCCGAGACGCTTCAGGTGCCTGAGAATCTGCATATTGGGGGAGCGAAGTCCCTTAACGTTCCACCAAACAAATTTTAAGTGATCTCTATGGCCTTATGAGCCATGATAGTTGTATATTAAAGACATTGTAGAGAAGCCTATGGCGTCGTCATACTTCTATCCTAATAAGGGGTATGCCTGTACTGGAAGTGCTCAGGGGCAGTGGCGTATCATCCATGGGTGCAGGGTGTTCACTGAACACGGGCCCTGAGGGGTGGGGGGGCCCACAGCGCTCTGGCCAACACTGCTCATAAGGATGATCTGTCCCTGATTATCGGTGCAGTGTGGGCTTGCACACGGGCCCACTAATTTCATGATACGCCCCTGCTCAGGCCCCTGCTCAGGGGATAAAGTTACAAAGCAGGTAAATGGCTGAGAAAAATGAAACATATAAAAAAAGAACAAAAGACAGAAGTAATATAGTCAACTGGGAAAACCACTTGCTGTACTTTTCTGACTTCACCTTTTTCCATATGGGGACCTACTCCCACGCAGAGCTCCCACTAAAGGTTTGCTGCTCTCTTAGGGATGAAAACTGAGTCGCGTGGGGGGGGGGGGGGGGGAGGGATGGGGGCCTGAATAAGATGAGAGCCCCTCAGGTGGATGAGAGGGATGTTGAAGAAGGAAAATATGATAAGATGGGGAGAGGTCTAGTGGTGACGGGTTGGTTAAGGGAGATAGCCTGTTGTAGACAGTGAAGTTCTATTGAGCTATATATGCTCAGGTAACATTAAAGCAATGCCAAACTTACAATAAGAGGTGCAATATTAATTGTATATGCAACAGACCATGAAAGGTGTATGATAGGAAAGCTATTGTTACCAACTCCTGATACGGCAGCAGGATTAGTGTTCTAATAGGGCGAGTTCATCAGACCCCTGTGCGATTAGCTTGGTTGGTAACACGACTGCGTTTAAATGGGGGCTTTTTGGGTCTGTGTTGGTTTCCTGGGGGAGCTTGAGAGGCTCTAGTCTATTTCACGGGTTCTCAACTCCTGTACTCGGGACCCACTAACAGGCCAGGTTTGCAGGATAACTGAAATGTATCACAGGTGATATAATTTGCTGCTCAGTGATTGCAGTATTCTAGTCAGCATCTCCTCAAGGTAATACTTAAAATCTGGCCTGCTGGTGGGTCCTGAGGACAGGAGTTGAGAACCACTGCTCTAGGTGGACTTGGAGAGGCACTATCAGCAGTGGTAATGTGTTCCTGTTAGAAGAAGACTGTGCTAAGGCCTTGTTTGCACTTTGTTGTGCTTTTCTCGCGCTCCCGGAGGAGGCGGCACCGGGCGGCTCTATTTAAACAGTGTGTACCCTGTAGCAGGTGCTGTCTGTTCTACAGCGTTCCTGTGACCTCGTGTCTTGCTCTGAGAGACTTTTCCTGTACCTGTGACCCCGGCTTTCCTTGGACCTTGTTGATTTCTGCCTGCCCTGACTCCCGGCCTGTCTATGACTATTCTATTGCCTGATCCACCTGTACCTCGCTGCCCGCACATTGCCGACCCTACCTGCACCTGACCACCCGCCTGCCTGCTCCACTTGCACCTCCTAGCCAGCCAGTTGCCGACCCGGACTGCACGACTTCTCTTCTGCTCAGCACGAGCTCTAGTGGACCTTCATGCACCAGCAAGTAATCCAGTCCAGCCCCCGTGCCCCCCTGTGCTCCTGAACTCCCTGTCTACACTATTAGGGATTCTCGAACCAGGGCCGCAAGAGAGGTAACCCCTGCATAAGTCAGACTCATCCGCCATGTACGTGACAGCAACAGACAGCCAGACTCGAGTCTGCGCAGTGGACCTCCCATGGACGAACTGTGCGTGCACCTTGCTGGGCTCACCCGAGCCATCCAGACCCTTCAGGATGACTATATCCATCTGGAAGAGAGAGTTCAGGGACTGGCTACCTCAGTATCCACTGAGTCGGGCTCTCCGGATACCCACACCGTGGTTACATTGCCGAATGAACCCAAGGTGCCCATGCCTGAACATTTTTCAGGAGACCGCGGAAGGTTACGGGCCTTCCGCACCTCTTGTGACCTGTACTTTGCACTTCAGCCCTGGACTTTCTTGCAGGAAGCCACTAAAGTGGAGTTTGCGGTCTCTCTCCTTCGGGAAGGTCCTCAAGCCTGGGCTCACCACCTCGTGGAGCGGAAAGCCCCGGAGACCACTAGATTGGACCGGTTCTTCCAGGCAATGGCCCAACTGTATGAAGACCCCTATCAGACTTCCACAGCGGAGGCAGCCCTCCATGCCCTGCAGCAGGGCTGTCGCACAGCGGTGGAATATGTGTCGGAGTTCCGGCGGTGGAGTGCGGACACTGCCTGGAATGATGCAGCCCTCAGTTGTCAATTCCAGCTGGGTCTCTCGGAGTCGAGCTGGCTCACGTCGGGGTCCCGCACACCCTCAACGCCCTGGTCAATCTGGCCATTCAGATTGATCGCCGTTTGCGGGAACGCGCGGTCGAGAGATCCGCTGGACCAGGCTGCCCGACCAGGACATCGCCCGGATTCCCCGGCTACCCGGTCCTAAGCCCAGCTGCATCCTCTCCGGACCAACCCATGGAACCCATGCAAACCGGGCTTCCATGCCTGCCTCTTACTCCCGGCGAACGCCGGAGACGTATGTCCCTGAATTTGTACCTCTATTGTGGGGGCCCCGGGCACCTGATAAGGAGCTGCCCCACCAAGGCAGATAAAGGCACCACCAACTCAACAGATGGCCTAATGTACTTGCCTAGCGAAAAGGCCCTCCTGGTGCTTCCAGTCTCCTTCCAGCTCCCCAGTGGGACCATCTCGGTGCAGGCTATCCTCGATTCCAGCACATGTAGCTGCTTCGTGGATCTTGCCTTTGCAGCACATCACCAGATCCAAATCCGACCTAAGGAACACCCCATGGTCGTCCGGCTAGCTGACGGGTCGGACATCAAGTCAGGCATGGTCACCCAGGAGACCACCCCTGTATACACCACTACAGGAGTG
The DNA here is from genome assembly GCA_018402905.1 of Glandirana rugosa. Classification (NCBI taxonomy): domain Eukaryota; kingdom Metazoa; phylum Chordata; class Amphibia; order Anura; family Ranidae; genus Glandirana; species Glandirana rugosa. The sequence goes on from BLSH010231174.1 coordinate 435,272, forward strand.
GGACATGCCGAGTTTCTGCTCCTGGACGTCACTGCGTCTCCTCTGTACCCAATTATTCTGGGACTCCCCTGGCTCCGGACTCACAACCCCCAGATTGACTGGGCAACGGGCAAAGTAGCGTTCTCCTCCTCCTATTGATCCCAGCACTGCCTGACTCAGCGGCCGGAGAACCCCTCAGCCCTGCTCAGCCTGGATTTAGCTGTCAATCCAGAATCCCATGCGGGAACTAGTTCCCGCACCCTACCATGAGTACCTGGACGTCTTCAGTAAGAAGGGGGCTGACGTCCTCCTGCCACATCGGTCCTACGACTGTCCGATCAACCTTCTACCTAGAGCAGAGGTCCCGTTCGGTCAGATATTTCCCCTGTCTGAAGTGGAATTAGCCACCCTTAAAACTTACTTGGACGAAAACCTGAAGAAGGGCTTCATCCGGCCATCCACTTCACCAGCCAGAGCCGGAATCTTCTTCGTGGAGAAGAAGGACCATTCCCTCCGGCCCTGTATTGATTATCGTGAGCTCAATCGGGTCACTATCAAAAACTAGTACCCGTTGCCCCTGGTCCCAGAGCTTTTCCAGAAGTTAGGTACTGCAAGTGTCTTCACCAAGCTGGACTTACGCGGGGCTTACAACCTCATCCGCATCCGTGAAGGAGATGAGTGGAAGACCGCCTTCCGGACGCGGTACGGACACTATGAGTACCTGGTCATGCCCTTCGGGTTGTGTAATGCCCCAGCGACCTTCCAGCACCTAGTGAACGACATCTTCCAGGACTTCCTGGACCAGTTCCTAGTCGTATATCTGGACGACATCTTAACTTTTAACTATGATGTTGGTGACAGGGAATTGCTGGCCATCAAGTCGGCTTTGGAGGAATGGCGGTACCTCCTGGAAGGAGCGGCTCACCCGGTGTTGGTTTTTAAGGACCATAAAAACCTTGAGTACCTACGGACGGCTAAGAGATTGAAACCCCGACAGGCAAGGTGGGCACTGTTCTTCAGTCGTTTTCAACTTCACATCACCTACAGGCCCAGGGCAAAGAATGTCAAGCCGGATGCTCTGTCAAGAATGTTCCATGTCTTAGAGGGCATTTCCCCAGCAGATACCTTCCTTCCTGCTCACAGTTTTCTGCTTACCCAGGGGGACCTTTTGACCCGAATCCGGAAATCCTGGACTAGCGAACCACTGGACCCTCGATGTACACTAAGAGAGGGATTGTGGTGGTGAGAGAACAGGCTGTACGTCCCCCAGGAACTCCGCCCTGTAGTCCTCGGACTCTGCCATGACACCAAGATGGCTGGGCACTTCGGTGGTCATAAGACAACAGAGTTACTCTCCCGGTCATTCTGGTGGCCTCGGCTGAAAGAGGATTGCCAGAGTTACATGGGAGAAATCTAAGGCCTGGGGACTACTTAACCCGCTACCTATCCCGGAACGACCATGGTCCCAGATCGCTATGGATTTCATAGTGGAATTACCACTATCCTCAGGATGCAACACAATTATGGTGGTTGTGGACCGGCTCACAAAAATGACCCATTTTGTCCCAATGAAGGGCACCCCTTCAGCTACAGAAACCGCAGAAGCGTTCATACATGGAATTCCGCTTACATGGAATTCTGACCAACATCGTGTCGGATCGGGGAGTACAGTTCACTTCCCACTTCTGGAGGTCTCTGTGCGCTACCTTGGGCATTGAGTTGGCCTTCTCCCCGGCCTACCACCTCCAGTCCAATGGGCAGACAGAGAGGGCCAACCAGACCCTGGAACAATACTTGCGGTGCTACTCCTCCTATGCTTAGGACGACTGGGTCTCCCTCCTACCTGTAGCCGAGTTCGCCTACAATAACTCTGTCCATTCTGCTACCAAGCAGTCCCCTTTCTGGGTAAATCTCGGCTACCACCCTACCTTTCTGCCCGACTTGGCCTCAGAGAGCCCCGTACCTGCTGTGCAGGACATGACTCTGGAAAGGAACAGCAAGCTCCTGCAAGAGACCCTCGCCCAAACCCAGGCCACCAGTAAGAGGAACTTTGACAGAGGGAGAAGGGGGGAACTGGAGTTGCAAGTTGGTCAACGGGTCTGGCTGTCCACCAAGAACCTGAGACTCTCCTGCCCCTCTAAAAAGCTGGGCCCCAGATATATAGGACCATTTCCTATCAAAAGGAAGATCAACCGAGTAGCTTACGAGCTAAACCTACCGGCATCTATGCATATTCACCCAGTCTTCCACGTTAATCTGCTGAAACCAACAGTTCCGGACACCTTCCCAGGGCATAGCACAGCGTCCCCAGAGCCGGTCATGGTGGACGGTGAGGAAGAATTTGAGGCGGAGACTATCCTCGATTGTAGGAAAAGAGGAGGCAGCACTCAATTCCTGGTCAAATGGAAGGGCTACGGACCCGAAGAGAACTCTTGGAAGCTGGAGGAAAACCCTCATGCAAATGAACTGATCAGTGCTTTCTGGAGGAGACACCCGACTAGGGGAACCCGTTTGGGCGTCCGGAGGCTGCCCCTTGGGGGGGGGGCAATGTTAGAAGAAGACTGTGCTGAGGACTTGTTTGCACTTTGTTGTGCTTTCCTTGCGCTCCCGGAGGAGGCGGCGCCGGGCGGCTCTATTTAAACAGTGTGCACCATGTAACAGGTGCTGTCTGTTCTACAGCATTCCTGTGACTGTTCTCGTGCCTGATCCACCTGTACCTCGCTGCCCGCACGTTGCCGACCCTGCTTGTACCTGACTACCTGCCTGCCTGCTCCACTTGCACCTCCTAGCCAGCCAGTTGCCGACCCGGACCGCATGACTACTCTTCTGCTCAGCACAAGCTCTAGTGGACCTTCACGCACCAGCAAGTGATCCAGTCCAGCCCTCGGCCCCTCTGTGCTCCTGAACTCCCTGTCTACACTATTATGGATTCTCAAACCAGGGCCACAAGAGAGGTAACCCCTGCATAAGTCAGACTCGTCCGCCAGGTACGTGACAGTTCCATATCCATGTCCGATGTATTGTTAATGTAGTATTCAGCTTCTGCTGGTGATGAAAGGGTGAGATGTACCCCAGATGGAGATTGGATGTGTAGGATAGCCGAGTAGGCCAGGGTGAACTTGACATGGTTACTGTATAAAGTTGAGCAGACCGATGAGAATGCTTTGCGCTGTTTCATGACCTCTATGGAATAATCAGCGAACAGCAGCAGGTTAGCACCATCAATCGATAGGGTATGTGAGCATCGGAATTTCTGCAAAATTGCTGTCTTGTCAGCATAATTGAGGTATCTGATGATAACTGGGCGAGATTTGGCAGAATGATCCAGGTGTTGGCCGATGCGGTGTGCACGCTCTATAACGCATGGAGTGCGGAGGCCTAGCTTTTCCGGAAAAATAGTGGTGCAGATGTCAGTAAACTGCACATTGGTGAACGATTCTGGCAAGCCAATGATCCGCAGATTATTGAGCCTCGAACGATTTTCTAAATCATCTAATTTATCCCATATGCTTCTGTTGGAGTGTGTGAGGTGCACCAAAGATGCAGAGTTGGCTGTCGTGGAGATTCTGTCTTCCACCTGTGTTATCCTCTGAGCCTGGGCGACAACTGCCTGGGCTATGGATGCAGGCGAGGCTGGATCAGCAGCCACATCTCCTGTGCCAGTGGTTGCGGGCGCCATCTTGGCCGCGGCCGCTGCTGTATCAACCGAGAGCTGCGATGTGGAGGGCGAACGGCCGTGAGATCGTTCTATATAACGATCCATGGTTGTCCCGCCGTGTGTCAGAGGCAATGGGGGTTCCCCTTTGGTGATATCAGGCTTCTTAGCGGGCTTTCAGAGAGGAGCGGAGCGGGAGCTGGCTCTGCTTATCTCCTCCTCATGCCGTGCCGGAACCGGAAGTCATGGTCTGGTTCTGATGCTCATTGTAGAAACTTTTGGCTGTAGACATGGCCTAGCATGGGCACCCTGACCAGTCTGCAGCTACGCCACCCCATACACAGCAAACTGTGGTGCCCATTTTTTCTGCTTTCAACGCATCAACTTCACGGACAAGATAATCAATGTTATTCACTTTACCTGTCAGTGATCTTGTTATGGCTGATGAGTATATTTAGAGCTTGGATGTAAATTTAAAGTATAACTGGATTTTCTGTACAAATCCTTTCCTTTTCCTAAATAAATTAACAGAAAATAGTGAAGTGCAATCCTGAGCGGAATATTATAAATATGTGGTCATATACAAATCAAAGAATAAATATACCATAAATGATTAGTAGTTAATAAAAAAACTATTTCCTTTTCCTACCAAGCCGCAAAAACACTGATTGCAATTGTATACTTTACTTGAGAGTGTGCCCCCCCCCGTGACTCTGACCTACAGCCCTTATAGGCTACTTTCACACTGCAGCCACCCGAGCGTTAGCGGTAAAGCGCTGCTTGTTTTAGCAGCGCTTTTCCGCTATTCAGGAAGAAGGGGTTAAAAGCGCCATGTTGCAGCGCTTCCAAAGCGGTTTACAGCTGCTTCAGAAACACTGCCAATTCATTCCAATTGGCAAGGGCAGCTTTGAAAGCGGTGTATACACCACTCCTAAAACTCCCCAGAAATTCTGCTTGCAGAACTTTTTCTAATGTCCTGCAAGCGCACCGTCCCAGTGTGAAAGCACTCAGGCTTTCACACTGGGGTGGCAGGGGAGGCAGTTTTCAGACGCTATTTTTAGCACTAAAATGCCTGAAAACTGCCTCAGTGTGAAAGGGGTCATAGGGTCTGCAATGACATCCTACTTCTCAGCTGAAATTACCACTGCCAGCAGCCACCAGAGAGATCTTGAGACACACGATTCTCATTTAAAGCAGAACTCCTGGAGAAAACTTTTTTCCATGTCCTTGTTGCTGATCTCCTACCTTCACCAACTATGCAATCCATCTTCTGCTGAGCTCTGTAGTAGCCTGTTGAACTTGTTGAAAAAACGTTATTGCCCAGTGGTTTCCTGTTTGTGAGATCACTGGCTGCTATCCCTCCTGTACTCCCAGCCAGCGGTCTTGGCACTCCCACCTGTAGTTCACTTGAAGCAGCAGGGACTCGCATTTACGCTCTGCGCACTGTAGTGGGCGGAGGGGGATCTCACAGCCCCCAGTCTGTGCCGCCCATGGAGGTGGTGTCCTCCTCCTCTGCTCCCTCCTCTTCTGCTCTCTGCCAGCACCGCCCCCCATACCGCCACCGCCCGCTATCTCTCTCAGTGCTGAGAGCAGGGAATGTTACCAGAGATCAGCCGCATTGCAGAGCGGAGTTCTTGGGCTTATAGGTGTTGTATGTGTAAACACCACTCGCAGTAATGTCCCACCTCCCAGTGCGCTGTCTATCACAATGCCGTCCGGGAGGTGGGACATTACTACGAGCGGTGTTTACACATACAACATCCGTCAGCCCGAGATCTCCGCTCTGCAATGCAGCTGATCTCTGGTAACATTCCCTGCTGTGCACTAATAAGCACACACTTTACAATACAGACTTTTATTCCAGAAATAGCAGTGCATCCCGGGGGTTGTAGTTCACTCTTAGGAGATCTCCCTCTAGCTGCCTTCAGGAAGAACTACATTTCCCACAAGACTGTGCAGCAGGGAAGGATTGATGGGAAAAAGAACAGTGCCTCGTGGGAGACTAAGCAGAGGCTGCGGCCTGCTCCAGTCGCTTTGACATGGCGTGGTCGACCAGCAGCCAGATTGCGGCCTATATTTAGTGCTACAGCGTTTCAGAGAGTGACCTGTGGGACCAGTATACCAGCATCCAAGTCTGTTCCAGAGCTGGCGACATCCACAGAGTGAGCATTGATCGATCCGGAGAGAACTGCAGTAAAGCAGTGGAAGCCCTTTCCCCAAAGCAAAGAGCAAGAGGATATCATCGGCTCCAGCGCCTTCAGCTCAGCCTGAACAGCCGGACTGCTTTCTGCATCAATTGATCAGTGTGGTGAGCAAAAAAGTAAAACGCCAATTGCTGAGTATATGTAACTGCTTTTCATACATCTTCCATAGAGACATATTCAGCTTAATCAGAGGAATATAATAACTTGTGCAGGCCTATTTTTACTAGTTGGAACTTCCTGGGGTCAGAATCCACTACAAAATGTTTCTTTTGAATGCAATCAGGCTTGCCTATTGTGTCTTATCTCAGGGGTCAGTGAACACAGTAATTCAGGTACCTGGCAATTGAATTGTTACAAGCCGGCCGAAGATTAGACTTGACATTTTCCCCAGGATTTCTTCCATTGCAGCACTATTTCCCGCTGACCAAATTTAAAGAGTTCCCCAAAGGAACTCTCGGAGTTACAGCAGGAGAATTTCAGTGTGAACAATGTTGTGATTAGTGCTGTTTGTGGTAATATGTATAACTGAACCTTTCTAAAAGTTATATCAATTTAGAATAATCTACCTTGAGCGATATCAATATATCTGGAGTCATTCATTTCTATAGATATAGTAAACAGAGTGAGTTCTTTGATTATTTTCACTCATTGTACTTTCGCCTGCATTATTCTTCTAAAAATATATATATATTGATTAAGCTCTATTGGAGGATTTTTCTGCATATATATATAGATATACTGTTTTGCCATTATTGATCAAGAGTTTATGTGAATGGTGAATCTTTTGATTTGCTTACCCTTTTTGATATATTTTTTTATTGCATTATTGACTAGATGTGATATTTCCAAATTTGCATTGTTTACTAAGCTGTTCACTGTTGTTTTCTTTTTAGGTGTGAATTCCTCCTTAACCACATCAGTACTGGGCACGAAAACCCCCTTCCTGTCCAGTCCATTTTTCAGCTTTCAGCGCTATAACACTTTGAATGACAATTACTCAGTCATGCAACACTGTACCCATATGAAATTTGCGTCATTTTTTTCACACAAATAGGGCTTTCTTTTGGTGGTATTTAACCACTTCCTACCCGGCCACCGCACATATACGGCCGGGTAGGCGATTCCTCCTTCTGACATGACGTATATATACGTCATTCAGAAGGAGTGGGATCGCGCGGGCACAGTAAGTTTCACAATATCGCGACTTTCGACTTTTTACCTGACCTGTCCTTCCCCCAAAAGCACGGGTCATGACTACACCAATTCCTCCTTAAGTGTGGATTTTTCTTTTGTTGTCACTTGTCGAATCATTTGTTACGTTTAAACCTTTATAGTGTAGATCAGTTATTACGTTATTTTTTTATATAGTTTTTCCCATTCGTTTAGTTTTCTAAGTGGTAAGTGTATTTGAGAACTAGTTATTACCGTTTTGTCATATAGATATATATATACGTCTTTTTAGGAGGTTATCTCGAATTAGTTATATATATATAAAAATCTTCTTATTA
>BLSH010231174.1:446844-464298 GCA_018402905.1 Glandirana rugosa
GTGGGGTTACATATAAGATGTTCCGTCAAAGACTTGTGGAAAAAAAATTACATGTTCAAAAGACTCATTATGCCTTGTAGAATATACATTGGGGTGTATTCTTTCCAAAATGGGGTCATTTTGGGGGTAATTCAGTTGTCCCGGTGCTCCAAGGCCTTCAAAAATGTGATAGGTACTCAGGAAATGAAATGTGCAATTTATGCTTTTAGAACGCCTTACGGTGCTACTTACATGTTGGGCCTCTGTATGTGGCCAGGCTGTGGAAAAGTATCACACATGTGGTATCCTCATACTCAAGACGAGTAGCAGAATGCATTATGGGGTGTTATTTTTGCTATGTACATGCTACGTGTTAGAAATATCTTATAAATTGACAACTTTGTGAAAAAAAAAATGTTTTCATTTTCTTACCACATTTTCCAATGACTTGTGGGAAAAAAATTACATGTTCAAAAGACTCATTATGCCTTGTAGAATATACATTGGGGTGTATTCTTTCCAAAATGGGGTCATTTTGGGGGTAATTCCGTTGTCCTGGTGCTCCAAGGCCTTCAAAAATGTGATAGGTACTCAGTAAATGAAATGTGCAATTTATGCTTTTAGAACGCCTTACGGTGCTACTTACATGTTGGGCCTCTGTATGTGGCCAGGCTGTGGAAAAGTCTCACACATGGGGTATCGCCATACTCAGGATGAGTAGCAGAATGTATTTTGGGGTGTAATTGCAAGTATGCCTATACCGTATGTGAGAAATAACTTGTAAATGTGACAATTTTGTGAAGAAAAAAAAAATATATATATATTTCTTAATTTTCCAAAGCATTGTGGGAAGAAAATTGCAACTTCAAAAAATTCACTATGCCTCTTACTAAATACCTCAGACTGTCCTCTTTCCAAAATGGGGTCATTTGGGGGGTATTTGTACTGTCTTGACATTTTAGGGCCTCAAGAAATGAGATAGGCCATCAGTGCCTCAGGATTGATCAATTTTCAATAATGCGTAGCATAGCTTGTAGACTCTAAATCTTTCACACAAACCAATTAACATACACTTATCAGGATTTTTTTACCAAAGACATGTAGCAGAATACATTTTGGCCTAAGTTTTTGATAAAATCAGATTTTATTGCATTTCTTTAAAAACAGAAAGTAGAATTTTTTTTTTTTTTCAAAATTTTCGCTCTTTTTTCGCTTAGATCGCAAAAAATAAAAAACTCAGTCGTAAATAAATACCACCAAAAGAAAGCTCTATTTGTGTGAAGAAAATGATAAAAAATTCATTTGGGTACAGTGTAGCATGACTGAGTAATTGTCATTCAAAATGCAAGAGCACTGAAAGCTAAAAATTGGTCTGGGAAGGAAGGGGGTGAAAGTGCCCAGTATTGAGGTGGTTAATCACTAGTGGGTTATTTATTTTTTGTGCTATAAATAAAAATTTTGAACATTTTGTGAAAAAATGCATTTTCTTTGTTTCTGTCATAAAATGTAGCAAATTAGTAATTTTGCTTCATACATTTTGGCCAAAATTTATACTGCTACATATCTTTGGTAAAATAACCCAAATAAGTGTGTATTATTTGGTCCTTGTGTAAGTTATAGAGTCTACAAGCTATGGTGTCTATCACTGAATATTGATCACACCTGATATACTGACGGCCTATCTCATTTCTTGAGACCCTAACAAGCCAGGAAAGTACAAATACCACCCAAATGACCCCTTTTTAGAAAGTAGACAGTCCAAGGTATTTAGTAAGAGGCATGGTGAATTTTTTGAAGTTGTGATTTTTTCCCACAATTCTTTGAAAAATTACGTTTTTTTCCCCCACAAAATTGTCATATATTAACAGGTTATTTCTCACACCCAGCATATGCATACCACAAATTACACCCCAAAACACATTCTGCTACTCCTCCTGAGTATGGCGATATCACATGTCTGAGACATTTTCACAGCCTGGCCACATACAGAGGCCCAACATGCAGGGAGCGCCCTCAGGTATTCTAGGGACATAAATTACACATCTAATGTCATGACGACCTATCACATTTTTGAAGGCCCTGGAGCACCAGGACAATGGAATTTCCCACAAAATGACCCCATTTTGGAAAGCAAACACCCCAACGTATAATCTATGAGGCATATGAGCTCTATAGAAAGGATGGGCTGCACCTAAATGGGGAAGGAGCAGACCGGCTGGGAATGAGGATGGCCAAAAAGTTAGAGGGGCTTTTAAACTAGGCAATGGGGGGGGGGGGGGGAGGGTCTAGACTTAGAAATAGCCAGAGTGGAACAGAGTTTAGGGGGGTAGTATTGGTGGGAGGAGTGATAGGCCGAATAAAGAATTTAAATCCGAGGCGAGTAGTGTAACAAATCCTATATGGAAAAGAGGATTACCCAGCAAGGAAACAGTAGGTGCCCAGACAAAACTATGTGGCTTGTTCACTAATGCCAGTAGTCCGGCAGACAAGATGGGAGAACTAGAGTTGCTACTGTATGAGGAGGAATTAGACTTTGTGGGAATTTCGGAGACTTGGTTCAACAGCTCTCGTGACTGGCTGGCTACCATCCAGGGGTATTCCCTATATCGCAGGGATAGGGTGGGCAAAAAAGAGGGAGGGGTATACCTGTATATAAAAAATGACGTAAGAATAAATGTGAGAGATGACATTACTAGTGGATCTGGGGAGGAAGTTGAAGCCTTATGGCTAGAGCTACAAAGGGAGGATACCAGGGGGAAAGTAATACTGGGTATATGCTATCAGCCCCCAAATCAGAGGGAGGTGGGGGAAGCGGACCTCCTTTCGCAATTTGGAATAGCGGCTAGGATGGGAAGTGTCAATATAATGGGGGATTTTAATTATTCAGATATTGACTGGGAGGAAGGTACTGCACATTCAGCTAAGTCTCGCCATTTCCTAAATGTCCTGCAGGACAATTTCATGGGTCAAATAGTAAATGCACCAACAAGAGAAAAATCATTATTAGACCTTCTGATCACTAACAACACAGACCTGATCACAGACGTGGAAGTAAGGGGCAATCTAGGAAATAGCAATCACAGGACAATTCGTTTCAGTATAAATTACACAAATAAGAAACATAGGGGGAATACAAAGACACTGAATTTTAACTTCCATAAACTACGCTCCTTGCTGGAAGATGTTAGCTGGGATAAAATTCTAGGAACAATGAACGCGGAGAAAAATGGGAGTGCTTCAAGAACATACTAAACAAAGGTATTAGACAGTGTATCCCAATGGGAAATAAATTTAGAAGAGCTAATCAAAGACCAGGATGGCTTAACTCCAACGTAAAGGCACACATAAAAGCTAAGGAGAAAGCCTTCAAAAAATACAAGGCTGAGGGGTCCCTGTCAGATTTTCATATTTATAAAACACGCAACAAGGAATGCAAAGGTGCAATCAGAGCAGCTAAGATAGAACATGAAAGACACAGAGCAGAGGAGAGTAAAAGTAATCCCAAGGAATTCTTTAAGTATATAAACAGTAAGAGAGGGAGGTCAGGTCATATTGGCCCCATAAAGAATGATGAAGGTAATCTGGTTGCAAAGGATGGAGAAATGGCAAAGGTGTTAAACTCATTTTTCTCCTCAGTATTCACGAAGGGAACAATTATTCAGAACTACAATGCTGATCCTCACGGCACGTCACAGGAAGTACCCTCATGGCTAACTGAGGATAAAATCAGGAATAGGCTTGAAAAACTGAACACTAATAAGTCACCGGGACCAGATGGCTTACACCCGAGGGTCCTTAAGGAACTTTGCCAAGTTATTGCCAGACCCCTGTACCTAATCTTTAAGAGCAGTTTTCTGACTGGTATGATGCCAGCTGATTGGAAGAAAGCCAATGTAGTACAAATATATAAAAAAGGACCAAGATATATGCCTGGGAACTACAGACCAGTTAGCTTAACATCAATAATTGGCAAGCTCTTGGAGGGAATAATAAGGGATTACATACAAGATTATTGTAACGAGAATGGTATCATTAGTGGTAATCAAAATGGGTTCATGAAGGATCGTTCTTGCCAAACCAATCTATTAACCTTCTATGAGGAGGTGAGCTGCCATCTAGATAAGGGAAGGCCGGTAGATGTGGTGTATCTGGATTTTGCGAAAGCATTTGATACAGTTCCCCATAAACGTTTACTGCACAAACTAAGGTCCCTTAACATGGATCAAAGGATGAGCACCTGGATTGAAAATTGACTACAAGGGCGAGTCCAGAGGGTGGTGATAAATGGGGAGTACCAGAATGGTCTGGTGTAGAAAGTGGTGTTCCCCAAGGTTCTGTCCTGGGACCAATCCTATTCAATTTATTCATAAACGACTTGGAGGACGGGGTGAACAGCTCAATCTCAATATTTGCGGATGATACCAAGCTAAGCAGAGCAATAAACTCTCCACAGGATGTGGAAACCTTGCAAGAAGATCTGAATAAATTAATGAGAGGGGCAGACAATTCAACCTCAGGTTGTTCAATCAAGCTTTGACAATAAGACAATAAAACCTTGAAGCTGATTGGTTTCTTTGTGGAGCTGCACCAAATTTTGCACTTTCAAGCTTTAGTAAATCAACCCCTATGTGCAAGTTTCTGGCACCATGGGACATTTTTGGGGCACTTGCCCACGTTTCCTTTTTGGGACAAGACATTACAAAGGTTTGCTGACCCCGGTGGGCGATGCCTAACCCAACCAGCCCCAATTTACTGTTCTCTCTGGTGCCAGGCTCCCACAAACAGATTCTAAAAAAATAGGATTTTTAACTCACCATAAAATCCTTTTCTCTGAGTTCATTGACGGATGCAGCATCTCTTCATTATGCCTGGGGTTATGCCACCTTTCACTAGGAGTGGACTAGGCAGAACTTCAGTTCAGCTAAAAAGCAGACACAGCCCCTCCCAGGGGGCGGTCCTCCTTGGTATAACCCCCCCACCAGCCAGCTCAGCCTTCAGTCCGTAACAAGCAGTGCAAGCTCGAACTAAACAAAGGGGTGGGTGCTGCATCCGTCAATGAACTCAGAGAAAAGGATTTTACGGTGAGTTAAAAAATCCTATTTTCTCTTTCGTTCATTGACAGATGCAGCATCTCTTCATTACACCTGGGGACATCCCAAAGCAGTGTCAAAAGAGGGGTGGGTAATGCAAAAACAAAATTCCACCCAACGGGGGAACTCTCCACAAAGACTTGGAGGAACCTCACACAGTGGCCTGCAAAACCTTGCGACCAAAAGCAGCATCCGAGGATGCCGAAACATGAACTTTGTAAAACTTAGTAAAGGTGTGCACTGAGGACTATGTAGCCGCTCTGCACACTTGAGAAACCGACGCTTGATGTCAGAAAGCCTAGGAAGTGCTAATCGCCCTGGTAGAATGAGCCGTGACCGGAAAGGGGGGCTCGAGACCTCGCAAGTCATACACACGGGTCACTGTCTGTCGAATCCATCAAGCAATGGTGGCCAAAGAGGCCGCCAAGCCCTTGCGTGGTCCATCCACCACCACAAAGAGCGCATCCAACCTCCGAAAAGAGGCCGTGGTCGCCAGGTAAACCAGCAGATCCCTAACCACATCCAAGGAATGCAAGGCAATCTCCTTAGGATGGGACGGCCGCCGACATAGCGAAGGAAGGACAATGCCCTCGTTAATGTGCAAAGAACAGACCACCTTCGGCAAGAAGGAAGGTGACAGGCGCAAAACCGCCTTATCCCTGTGTAGGACCAGATACGGAGACCTACACGACAGAGCCGCCAACTCTGACACTCGTCTGGCAGAAGTGATGGCTACCAGAAAAGCCACCTTCTGCAAAAGCAGTTGTAAGGAAATTTCCCTGATATTTTCAAAGGGAGGCTTCTGAAGCCCAGAAAGGACCAAATCTCCAGGTGCGATGGTATATCTTCCTAGAAGTGCACTTACGTGCCTTGAGCATGGTGGGAATCACCAAAGCGGAGACCCCCCGATCTCTCAAGACCTGGGATTCAATAGCCAGGCCGTCAAAGACAGAAGGGGTAAAGCTGGGTGCAAGATGGGGCCCTGGGACAGAAGGTCCTCGCAAAGCGGGAGACGCAAGGGAGTATCCACCACCATCCGCACCACGTCGGCGTACCACGGACGCCGAGGCCAATCCGGAGCAGACAGAATGGTTGGAATCCCCTCCACCTCTATCCTGTGCAACAGATGCGGAATCAGCTTGAGAGGGGGGAAAAGCATAGATGAGCCGATACTGGCTCCAAGGAGCTACAAGGGCGTCCGCCAGTGGATCCCTTGCTCTGCTCATGAAGGTCTGAACCTTTCGATTGAGCCGGGACGCCAGCAGATCTACGTCTGGAGCACCCCACTTTTGGCAAAGTTGTCGGAACACATCCGGATGCAGGGACCACTTTAACGGATCCAACCTCTGTCGGTTGAGGTAATCCGCTTGCCAATTTTCTATGCCCGGAATGTACACGGCGGAGAGAGCCGGCACATGAAGCTCTGCCCACCGCAGAATGTGAGCCGCCTCTAATGTTGCCGCCGAGCTTCTCGTTCCGCCCTGATGGTTCACATATGCCAGGGCATTGTCCGACTGGACTCTGACAGGGCGCCCTCGCAGCCTTCCCGACCAATGGGAGAGGCAATGCCTGATGGCCCAAAGTTCCAGCACATTGATCGGGAGACAACTTTCCTCCCGGGACCAATGACCCTGGGTTGACAACAACCCTAGGACTCCCCCCCAGCTGCTTAGACTGGCATCTGTGGTCCCCATGGACCACATCATGGGGAAGGCCTTCCCCTCCTTCAGGGCCGAGGCCCTTAACCACCAAATTAGAGAGGCCCTGGCCTCACGGTCCAGCTTGACAAGGCGATCCAGGGATAGAGGAGATTTGTCCCACTGCAGCAGAATCAAGCGCTGCAGGGATCGGGTATGACTCTGGGCATACGGAACAGCCTCGAAGGTGGACACCATGAGCCCCAGGATGCGCATGCAAAACCTCAGAGAGGGCCACTTCTCTGACAGAAGAGACCTCACCGCCTGCTGCAGCGTCTGCAGTTTTCCTGAAGGAAGAAAAACTTTTGCCCTGACCGAGTCCAAGGTCAAACCGAGATACTCCAGGCGGTGTGAGGGAGTCAACACTGGCTTCGGCCGATTGATCACCCATCCGAACTCCTGCAGGGTGTGCAGTGTGATGGCTATGTTGTCGCTCAGAGCTGAGGCCAACTCTGCCCGCAGAAGCAGGTCGTCCAGATAAGCCAGAACTGCAATGCCCCTCTGCCGCAATAGAGCCAACCCCAGGGGCCAGGAGCTTGGTGAAAACCCGGGGGGCCGAGGCTAGGCCGAACGGCAAGGCCACAAACTGGTAGTGTTGATCGCCCACCATGAAACGTAGAAAATGTTGGTGTGAGACACAGATGGGGACATGCAGATACGCATCCCTGATATCTAAGGATGCTAACAAGTCGAAGGGCCGCTACCACCGAGCGGATTGACTCCATCCTGAATTTCCGTGCCCGAACATAAATGTTGAGAGCCTTCAGATCCAGAATGGGCCTGACCCCATCCTTCTTTGGGACCACAAACAGGTTGGAGAAAAAACCATGGAAACGTTCCGTGGCCGGCACTGGCACAACCACCCCCTTGTAGAGCAGATCCTGCACGGCCCCCAGCAGGGCCCGTCACCCTGGGGGAAGCCTCAGTTTGGAGGCAAAGAACCTGTCTGGAGGCATGGCATGGCATGGAATTCTATCTTGTATCCTGCGGAGACCTCCTCGCACACCCAGGAATCTGAAATGCGAGAAGTCAATTGTTCCGCGAACTCCAGCAGGCGACCCGAGCGACAGGCGGGGGCAACCCATCATGCGGAGGAGGGCTTCCCATCCGACTTCTCTTGCTTATGCTGCCATGGTCGCTTCTGACCTTCTGCAGCAACCTTGGAGGGCTTAGCACCTTTGCCCGCCGAACGGGGGACACGAAAAAACTTTTTCTGACCAGAAAACGAGGGGCCCGGCCTGCGACAAGGCTCCTTACCCCTCTTGGGCTCGGGGAGAAAGGTACTCTTTCCCCCGTGAGATCCTTGATGATCTCGTCCAGAGAAGCTCCAAAGAGGCGCCCTCCCTGAAAGGGCAAGTCAGTAAGCACCTTCTTTGACACCTGGTCGCCAGACCAGCACTTCAACCAGAGTACACGCCTGATCACTACTGCGAAGGCGGACAGTTTTGACAGTATGGGATCTATGTCCAGGGCCGCATCACAGAGATACCTGAGCCCCTGGGTGAGCTGTTCAGCCAGCTCCACGGTTTCAGGCGGGACATGCGCCTCGCTCAAATCACGATGCAACACCACAGCCCATTCCGTCATAGCTTGTGCCACAAGCGCCAACGCTAGCATCGGCCGCATGGCCGACCCAGTCAAGACAAACATGGCATTGGCAACTGCCTCGGCCCTCCTGTCAGCCGGATCCTTAAAAGACGGCGTGCCCTCCACCGGAATGGTGGTCGCCTTGCTCAGGCGGGACACAGGGGGGTCTACCTTGGGGGAGACCCATTTCTGCACCATACAGTCCTCCAAAGGATAACGTACAGCAAACTGTCTTGGTAGAGGCAGAGAGCTCTGCGGCCGCTGCCACTCTTTGTAGACAAACTGATCAAAGAAAGGTACATAAAGGGAACACCTTAGGGGTGCAAACCGGCCTATGTGATCCAAAGACCATGGCCATCTCTTGCGAGTCACCTGCTGTCCCCAGCTTTAGCGTCTCACGAACAGATGAGATTAAGGAGCCCACCAAAGCCCTTTCATGCACAATGGTGTGCCCTGAAAAATTTTACTCCCCATCAGAGGAATCGGTCCGAATCCCCAGATGAAGGGGCAGTCTCTTGTCCGCTCTGCGGTCACGGTCCAACTCTGCCCCCGGGAAAGAAAGGACTCCAGGACCTGAGTCAGAGTAGCTAGAGGCACCACAGGTCACAGCACACCCTCAGCCCTAGCGGAGGTCCCCGTCGCAGAAGTACTAGCTTCAGCCGCCATTGCGCCACCCACACACGCCCCCAATAGAGGCCTAGGCACCGGAAATAGGCGCCCTCCCCACCCCAGGCACACCGGACAGGGACCCCCGCAGCTACACCCAGGAGGACCGAACCGTAGCCTGCACCCTGCCCCTGCTCAAGCTGCTGAGTCTGCCTGTACAAACCACCAAATAGCGTTGCTGCTGCCATTCCCAGCGTCTTCACATTGGACCAGGAAGCGCTCAGGGATCGCCCACACCTCCAGCCATAGCCTTTAATGCACGGCCGACCAAACAAAAATGGCCGCCGTGCACACTAGAGGCAAAAACGAGCGGGCGACTCCCGCAAAATGGCGGTCGCATGGAAACATGCGGCCGGCTTCAGCAAAATGGCGGCTGGGCCAAAGAAAAATGGCGCCGACTGCCGCACAAGGCCCCCCCCAGCAGCGATACCGGCCCCCAGAAGGCGGTCCCCTGCAGGGGATAAAGAAAAATATTTCCCCCCTTTTTTTTGCAGCGCAGGCAGACCGAGGCATAAGGGTGGAGGATGGGGGATAGGGATGGAGTAGGGAGCACCGCCAGACACGCCAGGGAATGGGGGGAAACCAGCCAGCCCCCCGGTCAGGGATGGAGGGGGGTGTTTTTACTCATCCAGACGAGCGGAGCGGGTATCCTACCCGAGACAGACCTGCCTCCCTGTCTATTCCTACAGGGAGAGCTGCCGGCCGAGCGACACCCGTGACACGGACCTGAACGACCGGTCTTAAGCGTGCTGGTGGGACATTTAACCCGCAGGCCGCCCCGCACAGAACGGGGCCTGACACGGCCGAGCTGGGGAGACTCCCTGGATCTATATCATCCAGCCTGTCACCCAGCCGGCTACTTGATTACAGTCTTCATCAGAAGAAAAGAAAAACTTCTTTTTAAAAAAGAAAAAATTGTGGACCCAACTCCTTGCACTATGCAGAAAAGACTGAAGGCTGAGCTGGCTGGTGGGGGGTTATACCAAGGAGGACCGCCCCCTGGGAGGGGCTGTGTCTGCTTTTTAGCTGAGCTAATGTTCTGCCTAGTCCACTCCTAGTGAAAGGTGGCATAACCCCAGGCGTAATGAAGAGATGCTGCATCCGTCAATGAACAAAAGAGGAAAAAAAAACCTCTGATTAGACATTGCCCAAGTGCAGCTTAATCTGTTATTGTCAGATGCAGGCACCAAACCAACCAACCAACCCTAGTGCCTGTGAAATGAATGTATGGAAAATATGATAGCATGGGAGGGGAAAAAAAAAAAACAGTCTTGTGCGAACTGTCTGGAATCCTTTCTGGTACTCCAATTTCTACACCTTTACCATTCCTGTGCTTTAGCCTTCCGAGATCCTCTCTACAGGTTTTGCTGCTCATCTGTTGATTGTAGGTCATTATGGCTCTCTGCCCACAGCTGCCCTTTTTTTTTTCGTTTTCTTCCATACTGTTCTGTCCCCTCTCTTGCCATTTGTGGATTGCTTTTCATCACACAGTTGCTGCTCTTGGTTACAGAGATGCTCTGTTCACATACAGTCATATGTCAATGTCCATCTCCAATATATTGCTAATGGGAACCAATTTAATTCCCCCCCACTCATATGATTTGCAATTCGTGCATATGGGTTATTTACTTTACATACATCTTAGATTGTAACAAGCAGGGGCCTCTGATTCCTCATGAATTGTAACTGTGCAGTGCTTTACAACATTAGGGTACAAACTGTTGTGGCTATATCAATAATGTATAATAAGCGGGATTAGATCTATAAATGTTTCTTTGAGGTTTGTATTTTCTTAACTTGCTCTGCCAATTGTCATTGTGCCTTATACCTATAACCTCAATAAGAGTGAGCATAAAATGACAAATGATTTTGGAATTGACAGACCCAAGTACAAAATGGCCAATTATGGTATTGCATTTAATATTTTTGGCTAGCTAAATTAAAGCAGAACCAGCACTGTTTAACCACTTCCTTACCGGCGTATAGTAATTATACGTCGGCAAGGAGCACTCCCCATGCTAAGTTGACGTCATGGCAGCGATCGGGGACAGGCCGTGTCCCTCGGGACTCAGGCCTTTCGTGATTGGGGTAAAGAGCCAATAAAATTGGCTCTTTACCACGTGACCGGCTGTGTTCTATCGCGGCCGGTCACTTCCGACAACACAAAAAGAGCGGCCAGGGGGCGCGCATCGCGGCGATCTGGGTGCAGGCTTGTCCCTCGGACAAAGCCCAGCCTCGATCACAGTAAAGAGCCAATGATATTGGCTCTTTACCACGTGACCGGCTGTGTCCAATCACAGCCGGTCACAGAATGACGAGAATCCACGGTAACGAGCTGTTACTGGGTTCTCCTCTTCACACACCGTTCATGTGTGAGGAGATAGCGGTAACAGCTCGTTACCGCTTACTGTCAGCAACAAGCACCATCAGAGCACCCGAGTACCTGTCACAGCCCATCAGAGTACCTGTCACCTGCCCATCAGAGTACCCGAGTACCTGTCACCAACCCATCAGAGTATCCGAGTACCTGTCACTTGCCCATCCGAGTACCCGTCACCTGCCCATCAGAGTACCCAAGTACCTGTCAGCTGCCCATCAGAGTACCCGAGTACTTGTCACCTGTCCATCAGAGTATCCAAGTACCTGTCACCTGCCCATCAGAGTACCCGAGTACCTGCCCATCAGAGTACCCGTCACCTGCCCATCAGAGTACCAGAGTACCTGTCCATCAGAGTACCCGAGTACCTGCCCATCAGAGTACCCGAGTACCTGCCTATTAAAGTACCCGAGTACCTGTCACCTGCCCATCAGAGAACCCGAGTAGCTGTCACCTGCCCATACGAGTACCCGAGTACCTGTCACCTGCCCATCAGAGAACCCGAGTAGCTGTCACCTGCCCATACGAGTACCCGAGTACCTGTCACCTGCCCATAAGAGTACCTGTCACCTGCCCTTCAAAGTACCGATTACCTGTCACCTGCCCATCAGAGTACCCGAGTACCTGTCACCTGCCCATCAGAGAACCCGAGTAGCTGTCACCTGCCCATACGAGTACCCGAGTAGCTGTCACCTGCCCATACGAGTACCTGTCACCTGCCCTTCAAAGTACCGATTACCTGTCACCTGCCCATCAGAGTACCCGAGTACCTGTCACCTGCCCATCAGAGTACCCGAGTACCTGTCACCTGCCCATCAGAGTACCCGAGTACCTGTCACCAGACCATCAGAGTACCCGAGTACCTGTCACCAGACCATCAGAGTACCCGTCACCTGCCCATCAGAGTACCCGAGTACCTGTCACCAGACCATCAGAGTATCCGAGCACCTGTCATTAACCCGAGTACCTGTCACCAGCCCATCTGAGTACCCGAGTACCTGTCACCAGCCCATCACAGTACCCTAGCACCTGTCACCAGCCCATCACAGTACCAGAGTACCTGTCACCATCCCATCAGAGTACCCGAGTACTTGTCACCAGCCCAGAGTACCCGAGTACCTGTCACCAGCCCATCAGAGTACCCGAGTACCTGTCACCAGCCCATCAGAGTATCCGAGCACCTGTCATCAACCCATCTGAGTACCCAAATACCTGTCACCAGCCCATCAGAGTACCTGTCACCAGCCCATCACAGTACCCGAGTACCTGTCACCAGCCCATCACAGTACCCGAGTACCTGTCACCAGCCCATCACAGTACCCGAGTATCTGTCACCAGCCCATCACAGTACCCGAGTACTTGTCACCAGCCCATCAGAGTACCCGAGTACCTGTCACCGGCCCATCAGAGTACCCGAGTACTTGTCACCAACCCATCAGAGTACCGGTCACCAACCCTTCTGAGTACCTGTCACCAGCTCAGAGTACCCGAATACCGGTCACCAGTCCATCTGAGTACCCTAGTACCTGTCACTAGCCCATCTGGAGTACCCGAGTGCCTGTCACTAGCCCATCTGAGTACCCAAGTACCTGGCACCAGCCCATCTGAGAACCCAAGTACCTGGCACCCGACCATCAGAGTACCCAAGAACTTTTTACCAGCCCATCAGAGTACCAGAGTACCTTTTACCAGCCCATCAGAGTACCCTTTACTAATCCATCAGAGTACCTATCTGCAGCCCATAAGAGTACCCGAGTACCTATCTGCAGCCCATGCCTCATAAAATATACATTGGGGTGTTTGCTTTCCAAAATGGGGTAATTTTGTGGGTAATTCCACTGTCCTTGTGCTCCAGGGCCTTCAAAAGTGTGATAGGTAGGAATGAAATTAGATGTGTAATTTATGCTCCTAGAACGCCTGAAGGTACTACTTCAATGTTGGACCTCTCTATGTGGCCAGGCTGTGTAAAAGTCTCACACATGTGGTATCGCCCTACTCGGGACGAGTAGTAGAATATATTTGGGGGGTCATTTTTGCTATGTGTTAGAAATATCATATAAATTGACAACTTTATGTAAAAAAAATAAGTTTTAATTTTCTTTCCACGTTTTCCAAAGACTTGTGGAAAAAAATGAACCGAACAAAAGACTCATAATGCCTCATGGAATATACATTGGGGTGTTTGCTTTTCAAAACGGGGTCATTTTGTGGGTAATTCCACTGTCCTGGTGCTCCAGGACCTTCAAAAGTGTAATAGGTCATTAGGATATTTTGTGTGTAATTTATGCTCCTAGAACGCATGATGGTGCTCCTTGCATGTTGGACCTCTCTATGTGGCCAGGCTGTGTAAAAGTCTCACACATGTGGTATCGCCATACTCGGGACAAACAGCAGAATGTATTTTGGGGTGTAATTTTTTGCTATGTACATGCTATGTGTTAGAACTATCTTATAAATTGACCACTTTGTGTAAAAAAAATAAGTTTTTATCTTCCTTCCATGTTTTTCAAAGACTTAACCATACAAAAGACTCATAATGCCTCATAGAATATACCTTGGGGTGTTTGCTTTTCAAAATGGGGTAATTTTGTGGGCAGTTCCATTGTCCTGGTGCTCCAGGGCCTTCAAAAGTGTAATAGGTGGTTGAGAAATGAGATCTGTAATTTATGCTTGTAGAACGCCTGAAGATGCTACTTCAATGTTAGGCCTTTGTATGTGGCCAGGCTGTGTAAAAGCCTCACACATGGGGTATCGCCATACTCTGGAGGAGTAGCAGAATGTATTTTGGGGTGTCATTGCAAGTATGCATATGCTGTGTGTGAGAAATAACTTGTTTGAAGAATTTTTTTTTTTTTTAAATACAAAATTGTAATTTTGCAAAGAATTGTGGGAAAAAATTACAACTTCAAAAAAAACTCACCATGCCCCTTACTAAATACCTTGGAATGTCTACTTTCCAAAAAGGGGCAATTTGGGGGGTATTTGTACTTTGCTGGCTTGTTAGGGTCTCAAGAAATGATAGGTGGTCAGTACATCAGGTGTGATCAATTTTCAATGATTTGCACCATAGCTTATAGACTAACTTTCACAGAGAATAAATAATATCCACCAATTTGGGTTATTTTTACCAAATATATGTAGCATTATAATTTATGGCCCAAATTTATGAAGAAACACTACTTTTTTGCAAAATTTTTCAATACAAACTAAAAAAAAAAAAGGGATTTTATTACAACTTACCTTAAAATCCTTTTCTCTGAGTTCACTGACAGACGCAGCCTTCTTATGACACGTGGGGTTATGCTCATATCACTAGGAGTAGACTAGGCAAAAACAAATGCATAGGCTGGCCCCTCCCAGGGGGCTGTCCTCACCTTAGCATATAATCCCCCTGCTCTGCATAGCACACCAGTTCGTAACAAGCCGTACAAACTCAACGCAGAGGGGTGGGTGCTGCGTCTGTCAGTGAACTCAGAGAAAAGGATTTTACGGTAAGTTATAATAAAATCTCTTTTACTCTTCCGTTCACTGACAGACGCAGCCTTCTTATGACACGTGGGGATGTCCCAAAGCTGTGCCAATCAAAAGGGGTGGGCAAACTATAACTGTACCTAACAGAAAAAAAAACGCACTCTCATGCGGCGCTAATTGCACCTATACTGCCGCTTGTAATACTTTGCGGCCAAAAGCAGCATCCGAAGATGCCGAAACATCAATTTTGTAAAACGTAGTAAACGTGTGCACTGAGGCCCAAGTAGCCGCTTTGCACACCTGAGACACCGAGGCTTGGTGTCTAAACGCCCAGGAAGTACTAACTGCCCTGGTGGAATGAGCCGTGACTGGAAACGGAGGAACCTTGCCCTGAATCTCATATGCATGAGTCACGGTCTTCCTTATCCAATGAGAAATGGTAGCCGACGAGGCCGTCATGCCGTTGCGCGACCCTTCCGCCAGCACAAATAAAGGATCAGACTTCCGAAAAGAAGCTGTAGAAAACAAATACACCCGCAAAGCCCTCACCACATCCAAAGAATGCAGTTCAACTTCTTTGGGATGCGACGGGTGCGGGCACAATGAGGGAAGAACAATATCCTCATTTAAATGAAAAGAAGAAACCACCTTCGGAAGAAACGAAGGGGAAGGTCGCAAAACAGCCTTGTCCTTATGAAGGACCAAGTAAGGTGACTTGCAGGATAATGCTGCCAACTCAGACACCCGCCTAGCGGACATGACAGCCACCAGAAAAGCCACTTTCTGCGACAACAGTCGCAAGGGAATATCCCTGATCTTTTCATATAATGGTTTCTGCAGCACAGAAAGCACCACTCAAATCCCACGGTGCCAGAGGCGACCGTATCCGAGGAGCCACATGTCGTACCCCCTGTACAAATGTACGGATCAATGAATGAGACGCCAAGGGCCGTTGAAAAAGAACCGCCGTGGCCGAAATCTGACCCTTAAGCGTACTTAACGCCAGGTTCTTGTCCAGACCTTGCTGCAAAAAAAAAAATCAGTATTCTGGACACTATATAAGAGTGGGGGTTCCAACCCCCTGCCTCGCACCAGGCAATATAAGCCTTCCAGGTCCTATGATAAATCTTACGTGAGGTACCTTTACGTGCTTCAATCATAGTAGGGATCACGGAGTCCGAGACACCCCTATCCCTCAACACCTGGGACTCAATAGCCAAGCCGTCAAAGCCAGCGAGGGTAAAGCAGGGTGCAAGATGGGCCCCTGAGACAGTAGGTCTTCGAAGTGGAAAACGCCACGGAACATCTGTCACCATCCGCAGATTCCCTCTGCTTCTATCCTGCGCAGAACCCGCGGTAGAAGCTTTAGAGGAGGAAAGATGTACAGAAGCCGATACCGACCCCAGGGCGCTACCAGTGCGTCCGAGGCGACCGCCAGCGGATCTTTTGTTCTGCACACAAAGGTCTGTACCGTGTGATTGAACCTGGAGGCCATGAGGTCCACCTCTGGTGTGCCCCCACTTGAGGCAAATCTGGCGGAACACTTCTGGATGTAGGGACCATTCCCCTTGATCCAGAGTCCGGCGGCTGAGAAAGTCCGCCTGCCAATTTTCCACGCCTGGGATGTAGATTGCAGAGAGAGCTGGCACGTGAAGTTCTGCCCAAATGTAGCGGAGACCTTCCTCCAAATGTTGCACCTGCTGCACCTCAGCCTGTGCACACTCACAAGTTAAACCAGTGTGCAGTGTGGCAGCTTGCTCGTGAAGAAATTGTGCCGCCATCGCAGTCGCTAGCGCCGGCCGCATGGCTGACCCAGCCAACAAGAACAGTGCCTTAGACACTGCCTCCATGCGGCGATCAGCCACCTCCCTAAAAGACGGCAACCCCTCCAAGGGAATGGTCGTTGCCTTATTCAGACGGGCCACTGGGGGGGGGGGGGGGTCCACCGTTGGGGATGCCCATCTCTTAGTAAAGCGAACCTCAAAGGGGTAGCGAACAGGAAAGCTCTTAGGAAAAGCAAAGGAATTTGGTGGCCGTAGCCATTCCTTGAACACCACCTGTTCAAACACCTGATCATACGGGTAAGCACTAGGGGACCTAGGGGGTTTAAGTGGTCCACAAACATATGTGGACTCATGCGACTCCCCTGCTTGGTCAAGCCGTGGATATCAGTGATCAGAGCGGCCACTATCGCTTTATCACGCGAAAAAGGAGCCTCCTGATCACCTTCACGGTCTGAGGGCAGTTCACCCTCTGATAGGATCACAGGTGTGACCGAGGTGCTTTTTGGATCCGAATCCTCCCCTGAGGGGGTGGGCGTTTTTTGGGGCCCCCCAGAACCGGGTCCCCCGCCCGGGGAAAGAATTCCCCAAATACCGCCCTCAGCTGTTCCAAGGACATCAAGGTTCCTGGAGTGGATTGTTGATCCGCAGGTACCCCTGCCATAGCATTGCCGGCCTCGGACATCCCAGCCTTCCGGCACCCCCACTGTGTGACCACCACCTCTACCCCACCAATCAGCCAGGGAGACCCGGGAGGATTGCACCCACCGCTACCAGCACCCAGGGAGAGCTAGCTATACTTGCTG
>BLSH010231174.1:485931-511717 GCA_018402905.1 Glandirana rugosa
CTAGGGGGAGTACAACTGGGGGAATCCATAGTGGAGAAGGATTTGGGGGTTCTGGTAGATCATAAGCTTAATAATGGCATGCAATGCCAAGCTGCAGTTTCCAAAGCAAGCAAAATCCTTTGTATTAAGAGAGGTATGGACTCCAGAGATAGAGACATTATTTTGCCCCTGTACAAATCATTAGTAAGACCTCATCTGGAATATGCAGTTCAGTTTTGGGCACCAGTTCTCAAAAAGGATATCTGGGAACTGGAGAAAGTGCAGAGAAGGGCAACCAAACTAATAAAAGGCATGGAGGAGCTCAGCTATGAGGAAAGATTAGAGGATCTGAATTTATTCTCTCTTGAGAAGAGGAGATTAAGGGGGGATATGATCAACATGTACAAGTATATAAGTGGTCCATATAGTGAACTTGGTGTGGAATTATTTACTTTAAGGTCATCACAAAGGACAAGGGGGCACTCTTTACGTCTAGAGGAAAAAAGATTTCATCTACAAATACGGAAAGGTTTCTTCACAGTAAGAGCTGTGAAAATGTGGAATAGACTCCCCCCAGAGGTGGTTTTGGCCAGCACGGTTGATTGCTTTAAAAAAGGCCTGGATTCTTTCCTTAATGTAAATAATATAACTGGGTACTAACATCTTTAGGTAAAGTTGATCCAGGGTGAATCCGATTGCCTCTCGGGGAATCAGGAAGGAATTTTTTCCCCCGTTATAGCAAATTGGATCCATGCTTTGCTGGGGTTTTTTTGCCTTCCTCTGGATCAACTGTGGGTGAAGTATTGTATATGGGATTATTTGGTTGTATGTGTGTGTATATATATATATATATATATATATATATATATATATATATATATATATATATATATATATATATATATTTTTTTTTGGTTGAACTGGATGGACTTGTGTCTTTTTTCAACCTGACTAACTATGTAACTATATGCAGTATGGTACAGGCTGGATATTCCTAGATCTGATTCATAGGCTGCTAAATTTTTTTTTGCAAATATGAATTTTTATTAGGGTAAGTGGGGCAGGAAATCAAAGTGCATTTACAACATGAAGTCAAAATACAACGATCCCAAGCCAGGAAACCGTATATAAGCAACATAAGACATTTTGTCACAAATCTCGACTGCCCCGGGGGGGGGGGGGTATAAGAACTATTTCAAACAGAGAAATTGACAGTGTCAAACTGATCCCTTCCCTCGAACTTTTTGTTCCAAAGAACTTAGGCTGCTAAATTTAGGTGATTGGACACTTGTTGGGCATGCCCCCCCGATATACTCCTAAAATCTAACTCCACTCAATGAGTCCAGTTTATTAGCAATCAAAGGAACAGAATGGCTGCCTATGTCCTGCACTGATATGGATTTTACAGTAATTTGCAACAAGGCAAAAACCGTCAAAGATTTAACTCAGACGTGTGGATGAAAACTTTCTGCGTAAGGCTGCATCTACAGAGGCCTGGACTTCTGTTAAGCTATGGAAAATAGGAGCTTGAGACCAGATGGCAGCCTTACAAAGCTGGGAAGCAGATGCAGGATGTCAAAATGCGAACTATACGGTCGGTACCTTGTCCTAAAAAGCAGAGGCCCCAACGATGAGTGGTCTACACCTAGCAATAGTGAACTTTGCACTGCCAAAAGGATCTCTTAACCGCTTGCCGACCGCTGGTCGGCAATTGACGGCAACAAGTGGTTCGTTCCTGCAAAACGCCGTCATACGACGGCGGCTGCGGGATCGAGTTTAGTGAGCGCGCGCGCCGCCGGAGGCGCTCCCGCGCGCTCACTGTGTCCATGGGGGGCCAGGGAGCGGCGGCTTCGATTGCCGCCGGCTACCCGCGATGGCCCCCCCGAGCGGAGGAACGGAGGTCCGTGCATGTAAACACGGACCTCCGCTCTGTGTGAAGGGGGAAGGGCTGTGATCACAGCCTTCCTGTATACGAAGGCTGTGACCACTTCCCTTCCCCAGCTAGTACAGTCCCCCTACAGTTAGAACACGCCCAGGGAACATAGTTAACCCTTAGAGCGCCCCCTGCAGGTTAACCCCTTCACTGCCAATGGCATTTACACAGTAATCAGTGCATTTTTATAGCACTGATCGCTGTATAAATGCCAATGTTCCCAAAAAAGTGTCAAAATAGTCCGACATGTCCGCTGAAATATCGCAGTACCGCTAAAAATCGCAGATTGCCGCCATTACTAGTAAAAAATAAAAAACCCCAAAAATGAATCATCCGTAAACGCGACCACTTTTGCGCAAACCAATCAAACGCCGATTGCGATTTTTTTTATCGCAAATATGAGGAAGAATATAAATCGGCCAAAAACTGAAAAAAAAAATTTTTTTTTTTGATTTGTATTCTAGCAAAAAGTAAGAAATTTGGGTTTTTTTGCAAAACTGTCGCTCTTTTGTTTATAGCGGCGATCAGAAATGACGCAGAGGTGATCAAATACCACCAAAAGAAAGCTCTGTTTGTGGGAAAAAAAGGACGCAAATTTCGTTTGGGTACAACGTCGCACGACCGCGCAATTTTCAGTTAAAGCGACGCAGTGCCGAATCGCAAAAAGGGCTCTGGTCCTAAAGCTGGAAATCCTTCCGGGGCTGAAGTGGTTAAGGACACCCTGCTTCAAAGTCCATTTTTCAGATGGCAATGGCCATCAGACCCCAACAGCTCTAACCACATCCAAAAAAATGGAGAGCACAAGACCCGAGGGGGGAGCCTTGATAACAGGTCTGCCCTGTTTCGAACAGGCCAGGTCATTTGCTATAAGTGTATGTGTACCACATTCTTTTGAGCCAGTTGTGCAACGAGCAGATTTCTTCTCTTCCTCTATTTTGTCTATAATTGACGCAGTGCCGAATAGCAAAAAGTGCTCTGGTCGTAACCTGGGAAATCCTTCCGGGGCTGAAGTGGTAAAAAAATAAATAAATAAAAATATGATCACTTTTATTGCTGTCACAGGGAATGTAAACATCCCTTGACAGTAACATTCAGTGACCGGTACGCTTTATGGAGGGAGCTGGGGTCTAAAAGACCCCAAACCCCTCCTTTGCACTTAAAGTGGTGATTCTGAATACGGTCTTTAAAACAGGCGCTGTTGGCTGCAGAGTAAACTAAGTGACGTTGCTTCCGGAATTACGCAAAGGACCCGATCGGAGCAGATTCCGGCTTCCTTCAGGTCTCCACACAGAGGCCGGATGTGCTGGATCGGAGCCTGGGTCTCCCGATGGGACGGGAGGCAGGAGAAGAACGGAGGACGGTGGCTAGGTATATGTCCCCTCCTGCTCCCTGGGATAACAGGCGAGCGGCTCCCAAGCTGGATCTGCCGTTATCCCCGGATAGCCGGCCGCCTGCTCTTAAAAAAAAAAAAAAAAAAAGATTTTATTAAAACTTACCGTAAAATCCTTTTCTCCGAGTTCACTGACAGACACAGCTTCTCCATTACGTGTGGGGTTTTATGATGGTCTCACTAGGAGTTAACTAGGCAGGGAAAAGAAACAGCTGGCCCCTCCCATGGGGGCCGTCCTCTCTTCCCACATAAAACCCCCTCATAGCATAGCTCTTCAGTTCGTACACAAGCCGTACAAGAACAGAGCACAGAGGGGTGGGTGCTGTGTCTGTCAGTGAACTGGGAGAAAAGGATTTTACGGTAAGTTTTAATAAAATCCCTTTTTCTCCTATCGTTCACTGACAGACGCAGCTTCTCCATTACGTGTCGGGATGTCCCCAAGCTGTGTCAAGAAGAGGGGTGGGTAAACACCAACAGTACCCAACTGAACCTCTAAGGTGCCAGACGCGCCTACACTGCTGCCTACAAAACTTGCAGCCAAAAGTAGCATCCGAAGATGCAAACACATCAACTTTATAAAACTTAGTGAAAGTGAACCGAGGCCCAAATGTCCGCCTTGCACATCTGACACCTGGTGTGTGAAAGCCCAGGAAGTGCTAACAGCCCGGGTAGAATGAGCCGTGACTGGAAAGGGGGGGAACCTTGCCCCGAACAGAATACGCATAGGTCACGGTTTTTAATAATCCAATGAGAAATCGTAGTCGACGAGGCCGCCAATCCTTTGCGCGGGCCCTCTGGCAGTACAAACAAGGCCTCAGCTTTTTGAAAAGAAGCTGTAGCAGCCAAGTACACCCGTAAGGCCCTCACCACATCCAAAGCATGCAACTCAAACTCCTTTGGGTGCGATGGGCGAGGGCACAATGAAGGCAGAATAATATCTTCATTAATGTGAAAGAAGAAACCACCTTCGGAAGGAAGGAGGCAGAGGGTCGCAAGACCGCCTTATCCTTATGCATGACTAAGTAGGGAGACTTGCACGATAGTGCTGCTAATTCCAACACCCGTCTGGCGGAAGTGATGGCAGCTAAAAAGGCCACCTTCCGCGACAGTAGTTGTAAGGAAATCTCCCTGATATTCTCATATGGTGGTTTCTGAAGAACAGAAAGCACCAAATTCAGATCCCACGGAGCCATCAGAGTCCTCACCTGAGGCGTCACATGCCACACACCTTGTACAAAGGTACGAATCAACGAGTGCGAAGCCAAAGGTCTCTGAAAGAGAATCGCCAGAGCCGATATCTGGCCCTTGAGTACTCAAAGCCATTTTTTTTTTTTGTTCAGGCCCTGTTGTAAAAAAGTCAGGACCCTAGACATGACATAAGAGCGAGGGTTATGACCCTCCGCCCCGCACCAAGCTATATAAGCCTTCCAGGTGCGGTGATAATCTTGCGAGAAGTACACTTGCTAGCTTTTAACAAAGTAGGGATCACGGAGTCGGCGACTCCCCTGTCTCTTAGCACCTGGGACTCAATAGCCAAGCCGTTAAAGCCGGCGAGAGTAAAGCAGGGTGCAAGATGGGTCTCGGAGACAGAAAATCGTCTCACAGCGGGAGCCGCCAAGGGACACCTGCCACCATGTGCACCACGTCGGCGTATCAAGTGCGCCAAGGCCAATCTGGAGCCACCAGGATTATTGGCATCCCCTCCGCCACTATCCTGCGTATCAATCGTGGAAGCAGTTTTATCGGAGGGAAAGCGTACAGAAGGTGGTAACGGCCCCAGGGGGCCACCAGAGCGTTCATGGCCACTGCCAACAGATCCTTTGTTCTGGACACAAAGGTTTCCACCTTGTGATTGAACCGGGACGCCATGAGATCCACGTCCGGCGTTCCCCATCTGCGGCAAATTTGATTGAACACCTCCGGGTGGAAAGACCACTCTCCCTGGTCCAGCGTCTGGCGACTGAGAAAGTCCGCCTGCCAGTTCTCCACACCTGGAATGTAAACAGCGGAGATTGCCGGAATGTGACGTTCCGGCCAACGCAGTACCATTGCTGCCTCCGCCGTAGCTGCTGGACTCCTTGTGCCGCCCTGATGGTTCACATACGCCACTGCTGTGGCATCGTCCGACTGAATTCGATCGGACGACCCTGCAATCTCATCCAGAGAAAAAAAAAAAAAAAAAAAAAAAAAACACAATCTGATTGCTCTCAGCACCAATACTTTGATGGGGAGGCGAGCCTCCTGTGCCGACCAACAGCCCTGGGCGAACCGCTGTCCCAGGACCCCGCCCCAGTCCAAGGACTGTCATCCGTGGTAATGATCACCCACTGAAGGGGCAGGAACGACTTCCCCTGAAGCAACGCTGTGTCCCGGAACCATAGGTCAGAGACGCCCTGGTCTGGGGACTCAGACGGATCAGAAGGTCCAAGGATCGAGGGGATCTGTCCAACCGAGCCAAACTTGCTCGTTGAAGGAGACTAGTGTGACTCTGGGCGTATGGCATCTCCTCGAAAGTCGAGACCATGAGCCCCAGCCCCCCACGTAAGGAAGACCGTCGGTGCGACAGGAAAGTTTTCACTGCCGACTGCAGTGACTGCAACTTGGCTGGAGGAAGGAAAAACCTTTGCCTGCTCTGAGTCCAGAAACAGGCCCAGATACTCCAGGCGACGGGATAGACACCATCGACTTCTGCAGGTTGAGCAACCAGCCGAAGTCCTGCAGCGAGGTCATTGTGATCATCACCTTCTCTTCCCGAGCCAAGGCGGATTGCGCTCGCAGGAGCAGGTCGTCCAGGTAGGCTACTACCGCAATGCCTCTCTGTCGCAGTAACGCCATACCGAAGCTACCAGTTTTGTGAAGAAAAACTCGAGGTCTGAGACTAGACTGAAAGGGAGTCCCACTGCAAAGCGAAAAACGCTGAAGCTGTGGCCAAATGGGTACATGGAGGTACACATCCCTGATGTCTAGAGACGCTACAACCGAGTGGATAGATTCCATCCGGAAAATTCCTCGCCCCAACATACCGGTTCAGGGCCTTCAGGTCCAGTACTGGCCGGCCCCCCCCCCCCCCCCTTTTTTGGGAACCACGAACAGATGTGAGTAGAAAACCTCAAAACCTCTCGCTGGAGGCACTGGCACGATCACCCCTTGGTTCCAGTGCTTGTACAGCCCCAAAGAGGGCCACCCGGCGTGCCTGCGGGAGCCCCAAGTCAAAGGCAAGAACCTGACTGTTGAACTCCGAGACGTCCCCCACCTGAAGCCCGGGCGGAGACAACCCATCAGGCTGAGGTTTGTCCTCCGCCTTGTTGGTTTTGCGCTGCCACTGCCGGCACCTGCAGCGACCTTACCGGAGCGGGTCCCATTACCCGCTACGCCCGGGGTGCGAAAAAACCTCTTGACCCGAGGTAGGGGGCCCCTGTCTAAGGCAAACTCACACCTCCGGGGCTCTGGGAGGAAGGCACTTACCTCCTGTGAATCTTTTATAATCTCACCCAGCCGTGGAACGAATAGACGTCCACCCTGAAAGGGAAGGTCTGAGAGACCTTTTCTGGAAGCATGGTCACCGGACCAAAAACGCAACCAGAGTACCCGACTGAGGATACAGCAACACCGCTACCCTGGATCACATAGGCAGTAAAACGGACGCATCACCAAGGTACTTGAGACCTCGGAGCAAGAAGTCAGCCCTCTGCGGCGGCCGCAGTTCAGAAGATTCTGGAACTCCGTCATAAGCTCAGAGATATTGCACCGCCATGGCGAATGTCGACCTTAACAGCGCCTCTGTCTTGCCAGCGGGGCCTTTGAATGCAGAAACCCCTTCCAGAGGACTGGTCGTTGTCTTAGTAAAGCGACCATAGGCGGGACACCAAGGCAACTCCCATTTCTCTTTTTTTTAAAAAAAACTTTCCTCAAGGGATAGTGAGCAGCGAACAGTTTGGACCCAAGTCCCTTGGAGTGTGGGAGGAAACCGGAGCACCGGGAGGAAACCCACGCATGCACAGGGAGGACATGCAAACCTCAGGCAGGTCATGATTAGGATCTGAGCCAGCAAGCATTTACGCTGCCAGGCACAAGTTCCACTGCGTTAAAAGGAATGCTGCGGACGCTGCCATTTACAACAAACAAGGCAATTAGGAAAAAGATATGGGTAAGCCTTGGGCGCCCTAGGGGGCCTGGAGGACCACACCACATGTGCAGAAATCAGCGATTCGACATCCTGGCTCAATCGCACCGCAGTGCGATACCAATTATAAGCGCAGCTGCCGTCCCCTGATCCTCTTCTCCGTCCGAGGGACCTTCCGGATCAAAAAATCGTCCCTTGAAAAGCAAGGGGGGGAGACCACGCTTCTAGGGGGGCCTGTTGGTGACATCCACCCTGGGGGAAAAAAAAAAAAAAAAAATCACTAAAAACCGCCACAGCTGGTCCAGAAAAGCCCCTTCCGCTCCTAGCATGTTCAGCTCCCTTAGGAACACAGATGCATAGAAAGGGTTAAAGGCACCCCCACCCCACAGTGCACCAGGGGACTCAGGAGTACTGCACCCGCCGCCACCAGCACTCTACAGGAGAGCCCAGCTACACTTGCTTTTTGCTGCATAACCCTGAGGATCGTCAGAAAGCCGCGCCATCAGGAGCACACACCGTTCCAAAGTGAAAGTAAAAAGCTGTAGACACGTTTTTTGCATGAGCAGGGAATCAAATATGGCCGCCGTTGAACACTAGAGGCCGAAAAACACCTGCAGGGAACGTGCAGTACCGCAAACTTCTTCTGACCTGAAGAAACAGGGCCCTGCCTACGGCGAAAATCCCACCGCTTCTGCTCTGGAAGGAAAGTACTCTTCCCTCCCGTGAAATCCTTAATGATTTCATCCAACTGTGGGCCAAACAGACGCCCTCCCTGAAAGGGAAGATCTGCAAGAGCTTTCTTTGAAGCCTGGTCACCCGACCAAGAGCGGAGCAACAGCACCCGCCTGATAATTGCAAAAACAGACATTTTTGACAATATGGGAAGGTGGTCCAAGGCAGCATGGCAAATGTAGCGGAGACCCTCTTGCAAATGTTGCACCCGCTGCGCCTGTGCACACTCACAAGTTAAACCAGTGTGCAGTGTGGCAGCGTGCTTGTGAAGAGATTGTGCCGCCATCGCAGTCGCTAGCGCCGGCCGCATGGCTGACCCAGCCAACAAGAACAGTGCCTTAGACACTGCCTCCGTGCGGTGATTGGCCGCCTCCCTAAAAGACGGCGACCCCTCCAAGGGAATGGTCATTGCCGTATTCAGATGGGCCACTGGGGGGTCCACCATTGGGGACGCCCATCTCTTAGTAAAGCGATCCTCAAAGGGGTAGCGAACAGCAAAGCTCTTCGGAAAAGCAAAGGAATTTGGTGGCCGTAGCCATTCCTTGAACACCGCCTGTTCAAACACCTGATCATACGGGTAAGTCCTAGGGGACCTAGGGGGTTTAAGTGGTCCACAAACATATGTGGACTCGTGCAACCCCTGCTTGGTCAAGCCACATGGAGTCGCAGATATCCGTGATCAGAGCGGCCACTATCGCCTTATCACGCGAAAAAGGAGCCTCCTGATCACCTTCGCCGTCTGAGGGCAGTTCACCCTCTGAAAAGACCACAGGTGTGACCACCGAGGTGCTTTCTTGATCCGAATCCTCCCCTGAGGACTGGGGGGGGGGGGGCGCATTTCTTGGGGCCCCCCAGAAACGGGTCCCCCGCCCTGGGGAAAGAATTCCCCAAATACCGCCCTCAGCTGTTCCAAGGACACCAAGGTTCCTGGAGTGGATTGTTGATCCGCAGGTGCCCCTGCCATAGCATTGCCGGCCTCGGACATCCCAGCCTTCCGGCACCCCCACTGTGTGACCACCACCTCTACCCCACCAATCAGCCAGGGAGACCCAGGAGGATTGCACCCACTGCTACCAGCACCCAGGGAGAGCCAGCTATACTTGCGGTTTTAGATGCCTCAGCACTGTGACCAGAATGAGCAATGCCAAACAACCCACTGCACTTCAAGAGCCTGCATCACCGAGCGTCAGCCATGTTGTCCAAGTAAAACCGGAAGTACCACTTCCGTTTTTAAAACACTTCCTATGACACATGTGTAGTACCAAAAACGACCACTGGGGGCTGCCAGAGGACAGGCTGAAAAACCACATTGTTATCAAACAAATGGATGCTGCCATTTAACACAAGCAGAACTTTTAGGAAAATGGCGCGGTCGGCGGCAAACGAGCGGTGATCCACCGAACGGCGGAGAACCGCTTAACGCAATGCTCCGAATGGTCAGTGCAAGGTGCGGTACTGCGGGGGGAAAGGGGTGGGGGTGGGATGATCCTCAAAGGGGTAGCCACCCAGTGTGTCCCTACTAAACGGACCCCCACCGGCTGGCTACCACAGAAGCTGCCCAGGTGCCCACTCTCCGCGCCCCTAGGGCGGAAGAGGGGTCCCCTCACCAATCAGACGGGTGCAGCGGGTAACCACCCGGACCAGACTTACCTCCCCATAGAGAGGTATGCTGCTGGCCAGGCCTCTGGACAGGCGAACCAGTCACTGGGCTCTAGTGGGTTTTAGCCACTGGCCGCCCGCACGGAACGGGCGCTATGCGGCGGGCCCCTGCTAAGGGTAGCTCGCATAGTGTCGGCCGGACTGGGGAAAGTTTTGGATTCGACATATACTCTATACCACCAGCCAGCTTCTTGATATCAGTCTTCATCAGAAAAACTCTTCAGGAGACCGCAGATCCCATAGGGAACCAGGTCTACTCCTTGCACTAGGCAATTAAAAACTGGTGTGCTATGCCGAGCAGGGGGATTATATGCTAAGGTGAGGACGGCCCCCTGGGAGGGGCCAGCCTATGCTTTTGTTTATTTTTGCCTAGTCTACTCCTAGTGATATGAGCATAACCCCACGTGTCATAAGGCTGCGTCTGTCAGTGAACGGAAGAGTAAAAGGACACTCCTTCCCTAAAGCTTTGTATGCCTCCACAATCGCTTGCTTTTTCCAACGAGCAATTGTGTTTTTTTGAAGCTTGGAAACCCGTTTTCTTCCCTGCGTGTAGCACAAACAGGGCATTAGACTTCCTAATTTCCTTAGACGTGAGGGCTTGTAACCTACAATACCTTGAAATGTCCAATTGTTGGAACTCCACTTCCTTTGGGTTAGTTGGAGATGCTGAAAAGGAAGGCAGAACAATCTCTTGGGACCTATTATGATCGGATGCCACTTTGGGCAGGAACCACGGAGCTGTGCGCAACACCAGCCTGTCAAAGATCTGGAGAAAAGGCTTTCATAGACAGCGCCTGCAATTCGCTCACCCGCCTAGCCGTCGTGACGGCCACCAAAAAAGCTGCCTTGAGGCTAGTCATCCTCAAGGACAGGTTTCCTTTTAGGGATAGCGCTATCCAAACTTGTAGCACTATTGACAGATCCCATTTAGGGAGAACTTTAAAAGGAACTGGTCTAATTCTTGCCAGCCCCTTGAAGAACCTACTAATAAGAATCTAAAGCCAGGGGCTGTTCCAAAAACACTGAAAGCGCTGCCACTTGTACTTTCAGTGTACTGATAGCCAGCCCTTGATCCGCGCCCTCCTGTAAAAACTCCAGGACGGCCAGAATTCCTGCTGCCATCTTTTTGGCATTTAGGAAAACACACAAAAAAACGTCCAATATTTGGAGTAAATTGCTTGGGTTACTCGCTTCCTGCTTAGCAGGATGGTGTTAACCACCTTATCTGAAAGCCCCTTTTCTCTTCAGGAGGCTTTCTTCAGATACCAGGCCGATAATTTCATGTTCTGGCCCTTCGACATCAGGACCGGTCCCTGAGAGAGAAGGTCTTCCCTTTCAGGGAATAGGGGAGGCTCCACTGCCAGACGCAGCAGCGGGGCGAACCATGGTCTCCGTGGCCAATATGGGACCACAAGGATCATGCTGGTGTTTTCCTGCAGGAATTTTCTTAACACTCTGGGGATGCGTTTGAACGGAGGGAAGGCATAGGCCAGTTTGTAATGTCCCCTGAGCTCTTGGATCTCTTTCCAGTGAGAAGTAACTTGGGAGTTTGGCATTCTCTTTGCTGGCAAAAAGGTCCACCTTTGGGCATCCATTTTTTTTTTTAGTCGTTGCCGAAAGACTTCCTTGTTTAGGGACCATTCGGCTTCCAGCACTGGACACCGGCTCAGGAAATCTGCCAGAAGGTTGTCTACCCCTCTGCGGTGCACCGCTGAGATTGACTCCAAGTTCTTCTCGATCCACTGGAACATAATGTTCGTCATGTGGATCAAAGATTGACACCTTGTGCCCCCCCTGCTTGTTGACATAAGACACTGCCACTACATCGTCTGAGAGGACTTGTACGTGGTGTCCTTTTATGTCTTGGGAAAAAACCTTTAGGGCTTCCCAGATTGCCCGCAGTTCCCTCCAGTTCGCAGACCTCCTGGAGTCTGCCTTGGACCAACGCCCTTGTGCCACTTTGAGACCCCAATGGGCCCCCCATCCCCAGGCACTGGCGTCCGTGGTGATTCGGATGGACATCGGACCAGGTTCGCCTCGTCCCACCACCACCACCACCACCATGACCTCTTTGCCTCCGTGGATAGGCTGAAGGTTTTGTCCAGGGACTCCTCAGGATTTCTGCTTGGCAGAGCCTGCAGTGGGCCATGGCCCAGGGGAATGCTGCCATCGTCGCTTGTAAAAGGCCTAGCCCTGACATTGCCATCCGGACCGACACCCCGATGTTGGTCTGAAGAGATGCTGCCATGGCCTTCACCTTTTCTACCTTCTCTCCTGTGAGGAAGACTTTCTGCTTCATGGAATACACCATGAATCCTAGGTAACGAAGCAACTGGGATGGCGTCAGGTTTGATTTTTCCCTGTTCAGCAGCCACCCCAAGCTCTCCAAGGAGACTGCTGAACTCAGGTCCTTGTCCAGCTGATGCTTGGAGGGGAAAAAAAACAAAAAAGGTTGTCCAAGTAGGGGATGACCGCTATCCCCTTTAGCCTGAGGGGAACCAGACTCCGCCAGGATTTTCGTGAAGATCCTGGGGGAGGACGAGAGACCGAATGGGAGGGCCCAGAATTGCAGGTGGTGAACCTCTTTTCGCCATCTGATCACGGCCCTTAGAAAATTTTTGAGATTCTTTGGGAATGGCCACGTGTAAATATGCGTCCCTCAATTCAAGGGATGCCATAAAACAGTCTGGGGGGGGGGGAATGGCTTTCACCGTCCAGATAGTCTCCATCTTGAACCTTTCGTAAACTACCCATTCGTTTAGGTCTCTTAGGTTTATTATGAGGCGATACTTCCGATGGTTTCTGTACCAAGAAGATGTGCGAGTAAAAACCCTGGTTCACCTCTTGAGGTACCGGGACCAGTACTCGCTGGTCTATCAGGTCGGCAGTCTGCGCCCGCAAGGACGATGCCTTCCGGGGATCTCTTGGAGGGGAGGTCACCAATAGCTGGTGGCGAGCCTTCCAGGTGAATCAGATACCCTTCTCGGATGATCCCCTGAATAAATTTGTTTGGGGTAACCTCTTCCCACTGTGGGAGGTACTGCCCCAATCTCCCTCCCACCGGGATGGAGTCACTGAGGTTTCTGGGTTTTCTTAGAAGAAAGGAGGACACTTCTCTGCTTCCCTTTCCCCCCACTGACTCTTTGTGGCTGTCCCTTTTGAGGTCTCCGCCTGAGCCCTTCGGGGACGAAAACATTTTTGCCGAGGCCTTTTTGTTTTTCACAAGGAAAGCCTTTTTCTTATCTGCTGTTCGGTCTAGGACTTTGTCCATGTCCGCACCCAACAGGAGATCCCCCTCGAAAGGTAATCCGCATAGCCTAATTTTAGAGGCCAGGTCCCGTACCCAGGATTTCAAGCATAAGGTCCTGCGCGAGGAGTTTACCAACGCTGCAGCTTTTGCAGACATCTTTACCGCTTCTGCAGAGGCATCTGCCATATAACCAGCTGCTTTCTCTAGCATTGGCAGGGAGTCTAAGATCTCCTTTATTGAGGTACCCCCTTCAAAGTGTGACCTCAGTTTGTCTAACCAAACTTCAAGGTTTCTGGCAATGACAGTTGTGGCCACTGTCGGCTTAAGACTAGCCATAACCACTTTGCAGGATCGTTTCAACAGGACCTCCATCCTTTTGTCCATGGGCTCTTTCAGGACACCCATGTCCTCAAAGGCCAGGTCTGTCTATTTTGCACACTGGGAGAAGGCTGCATCCAGCTTTGGAACTTTGTTCCATACGCAGGAGGGGTCCTCACTAGACGGATACCTTCTTTTAAGACTCTTAGGAAAGAAGAGCTTCTTTTCAGGCTCTAACCATTCTTTGATGGCATCTGTGAGTGCGCTATGAACCGGAAAAACCCTACCCTGTTCCTCTCAAGGACTGGTACATCCGGTCATGCAATGATAGCTCTGCCTGCTCTTTCATCTCCAAGGTCTCAGATAACACCCAGCAAGGACTCTACCTCCTCTGAGAGCTTGTACCGGGGTGACCTTGATTCCTGGGCTGCAGTGTCCCTGGAGGATGCTACACTGAGGTTGAGGGAGTCCAGGCTCTCATCCCGTTTCCTTGTCCTCCCTTGGGGGAGAAACAGGGGGCGCTTCCGCTGGCTGTTTAGGGGTTTCCAGGCCTGACAGCATGGATCTAATTGCCATCATTTCTTTTTCTGGACTCCAGAAATGAACTCTTTACATGCCCCCGTCGCCTCCTAAACCAGCTTGTCTATACAAAGCTTGCATAGGGGCTGGTTTCATCCTTTACATTTAACCGCACAAGACTGGCACTTTCTCCCAGGCTTCACTGCTTCTTTAAGCTGAGGGTAGAAGGAAAGACAAGAGGAACAGGGGCTGCCATCAGACCTAGTGCATCAATAAATAGGATACCATCACCTTCACCACAGCCAGGCTCCGGACTCACAGGCCTTTGCCAGGGTCCGGTGCCATCTAGGGGGTAAGTGGAGGAACCCTGGGGTGTCCTAACCCTTTGGCTGGTCATCCCCCTTCCCAGCTAGGTAGGTCCACCACCCTTGTGCTTGCCTACCTGAGCTGGAGCCGCACCGCTGCCACCATCACTGGGGCCTTTCTTCCTCTTGCAGCATGTCCAGTCTTCCTGGGTTGCTGCGCTAGGAGAGGGACCGGAGCTGAGCACCCGGCTGGTGTAGCGGCATCCCTTTTCAAAAAGGACCGCCATTCCGGCGTCCACGCCGTTGTGTGACCTGGAAGCGATGCGGCGGGGACCCGACTTCCTTCCGGCAACCGGAACTCAAGGTCTGCCCGCCCCGCACATTGCGGTTGTTGGCCATGCTGGGAGCACGAGTCCTCCCCGGACTACTAACCGGAAGGAAGCGCCGGTCTACGACCCTCCTCTGGGGCCCCCCCCCAAGCACCCGAAGGTACCATGCTATCCCCCCTACTGGATCAGCCACCTCGGCCACCTACAGGGAGACTAGTTCCCTGCCTCCTCCTCCAGGGAGGAAACGCAAAGACTGAAGGTGGACGGGGACCGCCCTTTAAAGTCTTGTGATGTGTTTCCTGCCTTCGGAGGAGGTGCCCATCTCTCTAGTGCTGTCCTGGACAGACTAGAGAAAAAAAAAGAATCGCAACCAGCATTTGATTGGTTTGTGCAAAAGTTGCCACGTTTACAAATCATGAGAATTTATGGTGTTTTTACAATTTTTTTTTTTTACTGGTAATGGCAGCGATCCGTGATTTTTATTGTGATTGATATTGCGGTGGACATTTGACACTTTTGGGACCATTGACATTTATACAGCGATCAGATCTAAAAAAAAACCCAATTACTGTATGTCATTGGTAGGGAAGGGGTTAACCTGCAGGGGGCAATGAAGGGGTTAACTGTTCCCTATGCATGTTGTGTGGGGGCTGGCTGGCAGGGGCATAAAAAAAATATAACAGACACGGTGGGCCGATATTTGCCTTTTTTTGATGAATCGGCATC
Organism: Glandirana rugosa; assembly: GCA_018402905.1. Classification (NCBI taxonomy): domain Eukaryota; kingdom Metazoa; phylum Chordata; class Amphibia; order Anura; family Ranidae; genus Glandirana; species Glandirana rugosa. Next base: position 501,195 of record BLSH010231174.1, read on the forward strand.
GGCCGATCATGTAAATGAGGCAGATATCCGCCACCCTCCCGTCGGCGCCGGGAGCTCGCATTAGACTGCGGGCTCCTGGACACTCAGGAGCGCCGCTGTGTCACTCAGACACAGTAAGGCAGAGCAGCCCCAGTGGCCAAATGGAGTACTGCGGCCACTTGGGCTGCTCTGTCTTCTGATTGACAGGCGCACGTGTGATGACATCACAGCGCAACGGGGGCGGGAAATTTGAATCTCCATCTGTGCTGCATTTCAGTGACACAGGTAAAGCTGTATTTGCTGGCACTGGTGTGTGGCTGTATTTGCTGGCACTGGTGTGTGGCTGTATTTGCTGGCACTGGTGTGTGGCTGTATTTGCTGGCACTGGTGTGTGGCTGTATTTGCTGGCACTGGTATGTGGCTGTATTTGCTGGCACTGGTATGTGGCTGTATTTGCTGGCACTGGTATGTGGATGTATTTGCTGGCACTGGTATGTGGATGTATTTGCTGGCACTGGTATGTGGATGTATTTGCTGGCACTGGTATGTGGCTGTATTGAAAGGGCTCTTAAGTGAACCCATATACATACAAGAATAAGCACAATTGGACTTTTATGAGATGAAAAAAAAAAAAAAAAAAAAAAAAAAAAAAAAAAAAAAAAAAATCGGCCTAAATTATCGGCCCAAAAAAAAAAATCGGCATCCAATATCGGCCACCCCAATTTCTAAATATCGGCATCGGCCAGAGAAAAACCCATATCGGTTGACCTCTAGTTATGTCCCCTGTCAGAGCAGGGAACCGCCGTGTTTACAATGGTGGTTCCCCGTTTTTCTCCTATTTTAAGCAATCGCAGGTCACCAGCGGACAAAGTTCACCCGACCCGCGGCCACACTCCTGGAGCTCGTGGCGGGCACGAGATCGTGCCGCCAGCGGTGCATGCCCCTTAGCGCGGACCTCTGTTTATAGACAGCGATTCGAGTTATGCTGCCACCTTGCAGCAGTAAATGTATGCGACACGGTCGGGAAGTGGTTCATTTGGAGTGATGAGACCAAAATTGAGCTTATTGGCCACAACCATAAACCCTACATTTGGAGAGGAGTCAACAAGGCCTATGATGAAAGGTACACCATTGCTACTGTGAAACATGGAGGTGGATTGCTGATTTAGGGATATGTGAGCTACAAAGGCACAGGAAATTTTGGCAAAATTGATGGCAAGATGAATGCAGTAGGTTATCAAAAAACACTGGAGGAACATTTGCAATCAGCCAGGAAACGGTCATGTTGGAATGTCCAAGTACGTCCCATGCACAATGATCCAAAACATAAGGCCAAGTCGACCCATCATTGGCTACAGCAGAATAAGGTGGAGGTTCTGGAGTGGCCATCTTAGTCTCCTGACCTCAATATCATTGAGCCACTCTGGGGGGGGGGGGGGGTTCTCAAAAATGCAGTTCATGCAAGACAGCCCAATAATTTCCAGGTACTGAAGGCTTTTTGCCAAAAGGAATGAGCAGCTTTACCATCCGAGAAGATAAAGAGTCTCATACACAAACACAAATGACTTCAAGCGGTCATTGATTTTAAAGGGGGCAATACATGGTATTAAGCACTGGGGTATGTAAACTTTTGATCAGGGTCATTGGGATTTAAAAAGTAAACAGTTGATGTTTAATAAATGGCTTCAGCCAAACACTAACCATGAATGAAAAGTGTTATTCATATTGTCTGAAAAATGGCCAAGAAATCAAATTCTGCCAGGGTATCGGGGTATGTAAACTTATGAGCACAAAAAAAAAAAATTGATAAACACACACTATTGGTTAAACTAGATGGACTTCTGTCATTTTCAACCCAACTATGAAGCTATATGAAAGCCCACAAACACCCACAGTAACCTTAGGGCCCGCTCACATAAAATCCGAGAACTGGTACAAACGACTCATAGCTCACCCTGAAAATAGAGGCTTAAAGGATCATGGTACGTGTAGTATCAAGACTTACAAGGGAAGGAAAAAGCAAGTCCAAGAACTTTGAAATTCAGCCAGGAGTGACATCACAGACATGCTGTATACAGTTAAAGGAGGCACGTTACAAACCGACAGTGGGGTTGTGATTCATTTATATGCACAATGCATCTGTTTTGGGGAGAGAAATGAGTCGTTCTTTAAATAATTGTACTGCAAGTAATTGGAATATTGCGTCTCACACTTGCTGTAAAATGACAGTAACCAATAACCCAGAGTCGTCTCTTGCCTTAACCATGCCACTGATCCCTATATGGGTCCACATCAAGCTGTGAGCAGGGGCATACCCCTTTGGTGCCTGAAAGCATGTAAATGGACCACACTCCTGGAGTACCATGCTGCTACCTACACTTTTCTGGTGAGGACGCAAGCAAGCTAGAGCCCACAGCAACATTATAGATTGTCCCCACAGCATGGGGTCTGAGTACAATTTTTATTACAGCGGTTACACTGAACCATATATGCAACACTTTAGTAACAGGCAGTAAAGAGTTAAAAAAAAGTTTTTGCAGTGTGCAATTACCTAAAAGGTAGCAGCCTACAGCCTATAACCAGGATCTACAAATACCTAGCCTGTGTCCTATATGATCAAGATAAGCTTTTCAACTTTAGCAATATTTACACAATTTCTCTCATCTACTTTTGTGAAACTTAGCCTTAGTTCACATTGATGCAATTTGACATGTTGGCAATAGCATCGGCCGAATCTGTGCGATGTTTCTGTACCACTTTTGGCTACTCTGGGTTCATTTCAATAGACCCGCACAGATGTCTCTGAATTCACCCCCAAAGTCGGACTGACATGCTGGTATGAAATCGTGCAAGTTCAGCTAAACGCACATGATATCAATCCCGCAGCAGTGTGAACCTGGGCTAAGGGTATGGAAACATGCACTTTTGGCCATGCGTTTGGCTCAGCAAGGCTCTAAAACACAACACAAGGCCTGTCATGTGGTGGCCCTCAGACCCAGTTTTGCAGCCAAAACTATTCTGCAAACTCCAGCTCTCACCTACTCCTGCTGTAACTCGTAAACACTTCTGTGTTTGCAAGGGACAGCTTTGTTCACCATCTTCTGTATCAACAGATCCCTGCATGCGCTCACGGCAGGGACAGATCTCCAGAGAACAACCTACCTACAAAACGTGTGACACCTACACAAGGGGGTACTAGAGCCGGGCCACTAGCACCTCCTTAGGAGGTACTAGAGCACTGAATAAGCAATGCTGGTCCAAACAAAATCTAGTGGATTTAGTTACCTGGTCTCTGCAGAAAAATGGCCCAGGCTGAGAATTGCAAGCCTGGCACACCGAATCTTCAAGATAAGGATCAATCTGAACCTAGAAAGAGAAAAGCAGTTACACCAAGATATGAAATTACTCAGCATGAAAACCACCATGGCAACAACTCTAGACCAATTACAGAATCTACGCCATTTGACAATTTCCCTTTCCGGAAGCTGAAAAGTCTGCTGCACCACATTTCAGACCTTTGGACATGCAGTACCAAATGGTTTCCAGCGATAAGGCCAAAAAGTTAAGAATCTACACTTCACGACAATTGAGTGAAGAGCAGGGATTTTTTTCTTCCGGAACATGGCAGTACATTTACAATGACAGTGCACTTCTTAGCCCTTTACTTCCAGACAGACTTCCCCTTCCAAGTGCTTGCCGTCACTCTGTGCTGGGAGGTGTGTGGATGGTAGAGTAGGCTCATTTTGTTTATCCATGCACCTTTTAGAGCCATACCACTGTTCGCATAAAACTGACAGCTATTCTGCACAAAGCTGTTTTTTACTCTCCCACCGGGGGGGGGGGGGCATTGTGGCATTTGGGAAAGGGGTACATGTTCCAACACCCATTGTAAAAGAAAAAAAAAAACCCTGGTGAAGATGAAGTTAGTCATAATCAAGTTCTGGTTTAGACCATCTGCACGTAAATGGACACTCAGCGTGAACATGCACATTCAACGTGAACACAGCTAGAATCTGAGTTAGGATGTTCTCCTTTAGTAGTTCAGCATTAAATTATGTTAACTACAGCATTGATTAGACAAACCTTAACATGTGGCAATAAATTTAAACATTAGATTGGCATGGCTTCTCATGAGAAACCGGTAAGAATCTGCAATGAAGTTTGGTTATGCTTTGGCTACAATGGGCAACCCCCCTTCCCTATACTTTTGTAAGAGGTCTTCTGTCACTTGTCAAACTGACTCAGTGTTACAAAGTCTCAGGTGTGAATGGGGAGCAGGTGTGAAATTTGTAGTCATCGCTCTCTCATATAGGTCACTGGAAGTTCAACATGGCACCTCATGGGAGAGAACTCTGAGGATCTGAAAAAAAGAGCTGCAGCATGGCAGCCAAGGCCATACAGCGGTTTAACAGGACAGGTTCCACTCAGAACAGGCCTCACATTGGTCAACCAAAGGAATTAAGTGCACATGCTCAGCGTCATATTTAGAGGTTATCTTTGGGAAATAGACGTACGAGTGCTGCCAGCATTGCTGTAGAGGTTAGGTTGAAGGGGTGGGGGGTCAGCCTGTTAGTGCTCAGACTGCATCAAATTTGTCTGCATGGCTGTCGTCCCAGAAGGAAGCCATCTACTAAAGATGCACAAGAAAGCTGGCAAAGAGTTTGCTGAAGACAAGCAGACTAAGGACATGGATTACTGAAATCATGTCCTGTGGTCTGATGAGACCAAGATAAACTTCAATTCAGATGGTGTCAAGCATGTGTAGCAGCAACCAGGTGAGGAGTACAAAGACAAGTGTCTCTTGCCTACAGTCAAACATGCTGGTGGGGATGTCATGGTCTGCATAAGCACTGCAGTTCATTGAGGGAACCATGAATGCCATCATGTACTGTGACATAATGAAGCAGAGCATGATCCCCTCCCTTCAGAGACTGGGCTGCAGGGCAGTATTCTAACATAACACCAAACACACCTCCAAGATGACCAATGCCTTGCTAAAGAAGCTGATGGTAAAGGTGATGGACTGGCCAAGCATGTCACCAGACCTAAACTCTAGAGCATCTGTGGGGCATCCTCAAACGAAAGGATGAGGAGCGCAAGGTCTCTAACATTAAACAGCTCTGTGATGTCATCACGGAGGAGTGGAAGAGGACTATAGTGGCAACCTGTGAAGCTCTGGTGAACTCCATGCCCAGAGGGTTAAGGCAGTGCTGGAAAATGGTGGGCACACATTGTCACTTTGGGCCCAATTCGGACATTTTCACTTAGGGGTGTACTCACTTTTGTTGCCAGCGGTTTAGACATTAATGGCTGTAGAGTCATTTTGAGGGGACAGCAAATTTACTGTTCTACAAGCTGTACACTCACTACTTTAAATTGTGTAGCAAAGTGTCATTTCGTCAGTGTTGTCACATGTGAAGGGTGTACTCACTTGAGATATACTGTATACTAGGTGTGCCCTTTCGGCACTAGGATAATTCATGAAAAATAGCAAGAACTTCAGTTAGTGTAACAGAACATTTTTTGATTGTAATCTCAAAGGACCCTCTTACTGGATGGGATAAAGTTCATTGACCATGTCAGGCCATTTTTGTTTTGCAGCTAGCCCATTTATGCAACATAGCACTTATAGTTGCGCCTGGGGATACAAAAACTTGTAATTTTTACGTTATGGGCAAGTATTCTTTGCAGACATGGGATTCACGCATATTTGAGCCTGAACCAATTTAAAATCCTAGCCTTTAAACCTCAGCACTTTCAAGAGGAAAGTCCAAAAAAAAAAAAAAAAAAAAAAAAAGAAACCAACCCTTACCTTCTTGGTAAACTTGGCAGTTTTTATTTCCACAAAAGCAGCACTCACAGCCTTTAGGTAACTGCGCTGGTTGTTGAAAGTGACGCGCCCAGAACCTGTAGGTGCAAGATGGAGTACAAGGCACACGCATTAAAAAAAAATAAATAAGTAGCCAGCCCACGTGTGGTCTATATTGGTACAACAAACGGAAGTTGAACAGCACCACCTGCCAGAAAGGAGAGAATGCTGGTACTATTGGGATAGAAAGATAAAGCAATAAAACCTTACATGTCATTACCTCTTCCCACTCATATGCTTTTGCTATACAGTAAAACCTTGGTTTGAGAGCATTTTGCAAGACAAGCAAAATTAAATACATTTTGACTCTATATACAAGCGATGTCTTGATGTACAAGTAGTGTCACATCACAACAGTTTTAAAGAAGAGGCAACTCTAAGTGTAGCAATATGGTTACATTTAATGAAGGTACAACATTTAGCAACTCACATGGTTGATTAAAACAGGCCCATCCAAGTATGCAGGCATCCGGGGTAAAGCTGTCACAGACCATCCTCTGCACGGCCATCGACGTCATCCCTTCCACACTGCACTACATGAGCGCTTCAAGCCTCCCTTTCAGATCGCTCTACTGCAGGGTAGTCTTCCCGGTCACAAATGCAGACCGGCAGCAGTGAGAACCGCCGGCTGTGAGGACGGTCTATGTCAGAGATATGCAATTAGCAGACCTCCAGCTGTTGCAGAACTACAAGTCTCATGAGGCATAGCAAGACTGACAGCCACAAGCATGACACCCAGAGGCAGAGGCATGATGGGACTTGTAGTTTTGCAACATCTGGAGGTCCGCTAATTGCATATCCCTGGTCTATGTGGACAGCTTTACTCCATATGCCAGCATACTTAGAGGTGCCTCTTTTAATCAACCACCATGTAAGTTGCTAAATGTTGTACCTTCATTAAATGTAACCATATTGCTACACTTAGAGGCGCCTTTCCTCATTTATACTCTAGTTCCTGCTGGATTTTACCTTGTAGAGGCAGCCATTTGTGGATGTACATTTTATGGTTACACAACCTATCACATTGCTATAATCTTTTTATATGGAGTATAAACTGAAGGACTTATGAATGGTAGTGGAACGAATCTGAGTTTATTATTTCTTATGGGGAAATTCACTTTGATTTAAGAGTGCTTCGGATTACAAGCATGTTTCTGGAACAAATTATGCTTGTAATCAAGGTTTTACTGTATTGTCAGGTTTTATGCTTTGTATCCTTATTTGGTACTTTCTCACTGGTATAATAAAATAGCTTTCTGTTGGGGACAGTGACCTTTCCCTACTCTAAAGCAAAAGGCAGTCAAAATGTTAAGTTAATAAAATGGTTTCTCACCAATTGGGTACTTGTGCTTATCAGTATCAATGCCAGCATAGACCACTCCACCAAAAAGGTCATTCATTATTGAGGCAAGGGCTTCAGCATTTAGCATGCCATGCAATGCACCAACAAATACAGTCTTGCTAGGATCCAGGCGCTGTGAAGGACTTCGTACAAAGTTGCTGTCTGCAAGCACCCAAGGAATGACCTGCACCTAGAGGTTGCACAAATACAGTCTGAACAAAATTGGCACACCAAACCGTAAAAGGCATTTTCAAACTTCAAGAATTGATTTGTCACATGTTTCATCCACTGGTACTTCTGTCATAATACATTGAGGTAGTTACCTCCTTGCAGCGCATTCTGCGACTTGACATTTTGAAGTAGTGTTCACTTAGTCCATCCTGATTTAGTAAATCCTGTGTGCAGGCCTGGAGTAGTGCTCGCACAGACTTCTCAGACTCAAAAACCAGGTATACATAGCCTGAAATATTGGGACATCACATACGTTACAGGTAAGCATTCAAACTGATTTGTAGCACATTCTACATAAATGGTCAGATGAACCAATTTCAAAGTCTCAATATTGTCTGTAAATCGCATGCTATATGAAAGTAAAAGTAATCCCATCCTGCTGTGCTGCAAGTAAATGGGAAGGCAATCATTTACATCCTTTTTGGCAATCTCATCCAAATATCTGAGTGACTGCAAAACATACAAACCAGGAATTGTGATTTCACTGACATGCTAGACTGCATGCGAGCCGAGTCAAGTCAAGTGACTCACAGCTTTGAGGCCTGAGACAGGCAGCCAATGAGCACTCAGAAGAGCAACATTCGCAGCTTCCATTTTCAGTAGTGTTATAAATACATACAGATTGTTCTATTAATAACCCAACTACTACTCAGCTGTAAACACTTTGTAGCAACAAGTACAGTATTCAGTGATTACTTCTGTGGTCCTTTAACTGTTCAGCTCCCCCCTCCCTTATAATTACCTGAGCCAGATTGCAATCAGCACTGTACCCGAGTGCGCTTCTGCTCACTGCCCAGAGGAAGCAGGGGGAGGCAATGACTCCATATGCCATCACTGCCAGTGAGAAGGGCCGAGCTGTGTGTCAATGGACAGCACAGGCTTAGGGTCAAGCCCTCACAGCAAGCCACTTGCTATAAGGGTATTCAGAAGGGGAGGGGCCAGGAGCATTGGCAAGCGACCCAAGAAGACGATCTGGGCTGTTTTGTGCAAAACCATTGCACAGTGCAGGTAAGACATGTTCTGTTAAAAAAAATCCATTTACAATCACTTTAAGTACTGTACATGCACAAACGTTTGCAGGTGCAATGGAGCTCTCGTATAAAGCTCCCAGTGTTTTCCAACATGCATAATTTTCTAAATAAATGTAATGTTCAGGAAACTTGTAAGGGTAAAAAAGGCCAATCTAAGGAGCATCAGCATTTGATGCTTGAACTTTTTACAGCCATACACCTTTCACCTTTTCCGGGCAGGTAAAAATGCAAATTATGCTAGATCTCTTTGCCTGCAAACATCTGTGTGCATGTACCCCAACACCAACAGTATTTACAATATGAAGCACAACTGACATATGTGCCAAAAATGGGACCCAACCACTAGATGCCCTAAAATGATCCAGCCTACTTTTTGACTAAAGTCAGAAAGCATACCAAGTCCGCACCACTGCTTGTACACACCAATTTAAAATAATTATGGCTTCAATTATTAACCAACAATCACAGCCCATTTGTAGGACTAGTCTAGTATATCGGACATATCTAGTCTATGCTAGAGGTTGACTGAATTGTGGCTTTTAAAAAAAAAATCTTTAGCATCCATAACACCCTACAGCTGTGTTCAGGTTAGAGGCGATTTAATTCCCTTACAAGTGCTGTAGGATTTGAATTCTTAGCCAAATTGAAATTCCATGGGTGGTTTAGTAAAAACTCATTTGCTACTGGAGACTCTAAAACTGGTGGCGAGACACTAAATGGCTGATTTTATTGGTTAATATTGAAAACTTAATCCCATCACCGTGTCCTAGAGGTTCCATATGTGAACTCTTGTGCAGCACCACAATGTGCTCAAATAAAGTAAGCTCCTACCGCTTTGGCATTACCTTTAGGCATATTACCTTTAGGAGGACAACGTGGATGCTTTCCATCCTTACCAGGCCACTCAACACTCAGAGCACCAAACACACGGAATGTGTTTATCAGGCCAGCTGTGAAGGAAAGAGGCAAGACATTATACACAAACTAAAGGGCAATATTTTCCATCTAGGCTTGAAAGAATGGTTATTTTAAGTTATGAAAGTTTTTTACACTAACCGTTTACATTAGAATAGGAGGCTGTTGACCTAGGCCAGCATCCCAATTGCAGTCTCCAATTTAAATTTACGTAAAGCCACAAAACAGCTTTGAATCAAGTAGATTTAAACCTAGTCTTGTACAGGGGATTAGCCTCCACTTCCTGGTCCAGAGGCAACAAGAGAATCTTTACATGAGTAATCAGTCTATGGCAAGTTTACTGAATAAGTGGACTGATCTCTTACTCAAGGCCAACTAAAATTTTGGAATGCCCATCACTTTGCCTTGGTGATGCTGGTTACAGGACAAAAATGGGAAAGGCCATTTTCAGCAAGGATCATCAATGGCCAGAGATATAAACTGGCAAATGGGATCCAACCCTTCCATACTCCATCCAAAAACGAGAAAGTGTTTGGGTATACATACACTAACCCTCTTACTGCCACTAACAAAAAACAAAACAAAACAAAAAAAAAAAACACAAAAAGAAAAAAACACAAAAAAACCCCCCAAACTTTGGTGTCCGCAGGGACTCAGACTGACTGTTCTAGCAGACAATTGTGTTTTACATTCCTTCTGCAGGTTGTCAGTTTTTTTTTTTTTTAAAAAAAGATGTGGGTGGCTCTAATACCGCATGTAGCCTTAAAGCAGAGGTCCGCCGCAGCCCCTTTAAAAATTAAAAAAGTCAACAGCTACACATACAGCTTAACTTGGACACTTACCTGTCCTGGAGTCCAGCGATATAAGTACTGCCGCAGATCTTCAGATCGGCTGGCCGAGTGCTGTGGCCACCATTGAGTGTAAGGGAATCCAGCAGTAGAGCCTTTCAGCTTCACGCTGGGTCACTACTGCACATACTCGAGCTGCTGCTGCACTCACTGGCTGGCAGCGAAGGAGGGGGGGGAGGGAGGGAGCCAAGCTGCTGATGTCAGCGGCTCCCAGATGTTGGGGGGAAAAAGGACACCTGTCAGGTATCCTCTCCCCTCCGAAAGGTGCTAAATGTGACACCTTGGCAGGGGGGGGGGGGGGGGGGGGG
>BLSH010231174.1:511727-548874 GCA_018402905.1 Glandirana rugosa
AAAATAATTTGAATTTCGCCTCAAGGTAGGATTTCACCAGAGGAATCCAACAAGCGGAAGTTCCACTTTAGGATGGAACTCCGCTTTAAGTTTAATAAAACACCATCCAAAAATTGCGCAACATCCCTGCCACCACAAAGTCATGTGTTGGAGCAGCCCATGTAGAACAAAAAAAAAAAAAAAAAACCCACACACGACAAAAGGACTGTCATTGGGTATTGCTAACTTTAGCATTTTGATCATTACTGAAAATAAGGGTTTGAAGAGTCATTGTGCCAATGTGAAAATATTTAGGTTTAACTAAAAATAATTTTCTTTGATTACATCTCAAGACACAAGCTATCCTCATATCCATTAGGATCGGGTTGTGCTGCCACCTTCAGGTGACTGGTCACTGGCAAGAGACTTAAAATCACATTCCAGGCTTTTTTCAGCAAGCTATGTGTCCAAAGAAAAAGATTTTAAACCAACACTACCTGCTTGGAGTTTGCGGGTTTCCTCCTCCCACACTCCAAAGACATGGTAGCAGGTTCATTGGACCCTGTTTAACCACTTCAGCCCCGGAAGGATTTCCAGCTTTAGGACCGGAGCCCTTTTTGCGATTCGGCGCTGCGTCGCTTTAACTGACAATTGCGCAGTCGTGCGACGTTGTACCCTAATGAAATTTGCGTCCTTTTTTTCCCCCACAAACAGAGCTTTCTTTTGGTGGTATTTGATCACCTCTGCGTCATTTCTGATCGCCGCTATAAACAAAAGAGCGACAATTTTGCAAAAAAACCCAAATTTCTTACTTTTTGCTAAAATACAAATAAAAAAAAAACAAAAAAAAAAAAAACACGCAATTGGCCACTTTTGCGCAAACCAATCAATAAACGCCGTGTTTACGGATGATGAGAATTCATTTTTGGGGTTTTTATTTTTTTAATTTTTTACTAGTAATGGCGGCACTCTGCGATTTTTAGCGGTACTGCGATATTTCAACGGACACGTCGGACCATTTTGACACTTTTGGGACCATTGGCATTTATACAGCGATCAGTGCTATAAAAATGCACTGATTACTGTGTAAATGCCATTGGCAGTGAAGGGGTTAACCTGCAGGGGCGCTCTAAGGGTTAACTATGTTCCCTGGGCGTGTTCTAACTGTATGGGGGCTGCCCTAGCTGGGGAAGGGAAGTGGTCACAGCCTCCACGTACAGGAAGGCTGTAATCACAGCCCTTCCCCCTCACACAGAACGGAGGTCCGTGTTTACATACACGGACCTCCGTTCCTTCACTCCGGGGGGGGCCATCGCGGGTAGCCGGCGGCAATCGAAGCCGCCGCACCCGCTCCCTGGCCCTCCCCGAACACAGTGAGCGCGCGCTCACTAGGCTCTGTCTCGCAGCCGCCGTCGTATGACAGCGATTCGCGTTACAGAGCCACTCTGTCGCAGTCAATTGCCGACCAGCCGTCGGCAAGCGGTTAAATAGGCCCTAGCATGTGGATGAAGAGTTTGGGACCATAGATTGTAAGCTTGAGGGCAGGGATGTGAATGTACATTTATATATATTGATAGGGCTATAAATCTGAAGGATGGCCGATCCATCCTCCTCCCTTCCAGCATCGGCTCGGCTTCTCGGTCTGTAGCAGCCGCAGGACTCCAGGTTATTGTACAAGTCACGGGCGGCTCGTGGTGACAGGTACAGGGGCCGCGGTTGCGCATTGATGGGTATTGGCAGCTACAGGTACGATCGGGGGGCAGAGCATTTCGCTACTTCACAGCTGGGCATTTCACCATGGATCAAGGCGGGGGGGGGGCAGGTGCTCAAACAAGCTGCTGATCAAGCCAGTGGTTGCCCCCCCGGGCAAATGAGATCTGTCTATTGTAGCCTGTGGCTAGGCTTCCCGGTGTGCCTGGATGGGGTCAGGTGGGTGGTGGTGCAGGAGGAAGTCTTCCCCGGCCAGGCAGCTGTGTGGGGAGGGGTGGTTGCAGGGAGTCTCAGATCAGGTTAGGTAGACGCCGCAGCGGTGGCCGGGTGACATGCGTTTTAAAAGTAGAATGTGGGTAGGAGGGGGCAGCAGTGTGATGGGAGTTGGGGGTGAAAGAAGCGGGGAGGTGTATTGTAGCCCCTAGCATATGCAGGCTGATTCGAGGGTTAGACATGGGGGGGCGCTTAGTATTTGGCGGTCATTCCCTTGCCTAGAGGTTGTTATTTATGTGTTAGGGGGGAGGGGGTGTCTCTTGCAGCATGGTTGGGGGCATTGTTGGACGTTACTTCTTGGTTCATTTGTTAGTATTGGGGGGGAGGAGTCACTGTCTACTTCTTGTCACAGGTGGTTTTTTCATCTTCCAGTCGTATAGTGTTGCTTTAGTAATGGTGGTATTCTTGCGATCTTCGTAGGCGGACCTCTGAATTGTGCATCATTAGCAGGTGCGTAAAAGGAAAACAAAACCACACACGGAAGGTTACTGTTGCACGGGGTATGGCTCAGTTTCTGGTGTGTCATTTCGTGCGTTTTCATGTTAGTCTGCATTCGCTGCAGTGTCATTCGTTATTTCATCATCACATCTGTCATACCTTTCATCCATTAGGTTCATCACCAGAATTCAGGTATCTGGTTGCTCATGGACCCCAGAGTATCGCGCACAGTAAGGTGTATCAGGGGACTCATTTACGGTAGTGGTAGTCAGGTGGTTACTTCAGGATCCATCATGTCTACGAATTCATACGGGCTGAGTTTGTTTTTAAATGTTCTAGAACAAAAAAGCTTGCCTGTATACCATACGTCGGCGGGTACGTTAGCCCCGAGTGTTCGTTTTGAAATTCTTGTATTGGCACTGCAGGTTACTCGGGCTAAACCGAAAGGTAGTACATTACACATAGGGGTGGTTGTGTATTCGGTGGTTGCATGCGCTGCCAATCTGGCATAGTATTCGCGCACGTCCTTAGAATAACTATGCACAGGGTTCGGTACTGGCTCATGTAGAGGGGGTGCTTACCCTTTTGTATCTGTAGATTGGACATGTCGCATATATCCGATAGTGAGGATTTGGCCTTTATCCCACCGACCCCACGAGGAGGGTCAGGACATGGGAGCAGTCAGTCATTGGGAAACTGGACCATACCCAGGCCCACAGAGCTGCATCAGAGGGGGCATTCCATTTCCAGCTTCAGCCAGGAAAGCCGAGTTACTCAGTCTATTGTTTCCAACTCCATGGCAGCCAATCGCCTCTACCAGTGAAGAGCATGTTTCTGTGCACACATCGTTGATACAGATTAATACCGCGTTAAACATGTTGGTTACGTACAGGTCGCAATTACAGGATAGGATGGAAGTGATTGAAGCACGTGCTGCTAGGGATCAAGTAGTTGCAGTTCCACCAGCTCCTGCAGGTAATGTTAGCGTTCTATTACCGGTGGCAGCTCCTTCACCATTAACAGCGTTACCATCAGCATCCCCGGCTCATTTTATCCCAACCAATGGCAAGATTTTGATGGGGAAAGATGGGAATTTGGCATCGTTGCTTATTGCTTCGCAGGATATATCAGAGAATAAGTCCTATGCGTGCGAGGAAGTCTCGTGGTGCTCAAAACAAAGGACCCCAGGCTTAACCGCAAGCTTAGTGTGGCAGAATTTGTGCTGGCATTTGACATTTTTAGGGATATCTGCTCAGTTAATCCCGGTAGGAGAGAGGAATTGGACCTATATCTACATCAAGTAGTGGATTTGGCGCACAAATATGGCGGGTGTAGTTTCTATGACTACCATAGATCTTTTTTGGTGAAGGTTGCAGCAACTTGGGCTCAGTTCCAGTTAGTCACATGGAGTAACATTGATATGGAGCTATTCTGCAGACATTTTGCCAATCGGAAGTCTCCGGTGTGCAGTAATTGTCAGACTTCAGCCCATACTTCAGCTTGGTGCCCCACGTTCGAGTCATCCAATCACGTCGGGGAGGTCAAACAAGTCAGTGGGGTATCTTCCACAGGACAGGTGGATAAGTTGGGGAGGCCTATCATTCATTATCTGGGTAAGGCACAATTGTGCAATAATTATCAGGCAGGCTGTAACAATTAGTGTAGGCTCCTACATATCTGCACTAATTGTTTCAGGGCACACCCCAAGTCCTCTTGCAGTCTTTTGAATGCAGGAATCTGCTGTCAGCAGAACATGCTGCTGTGGTTGATGAACTATTGGAAATAGAAATCTCCAAGGGCTTTGTGATTGGTCCATTCATGTCTCCACCTTTTGGCATGTGGAGAGTCAGCCCGATAGGGGTGGTTTGTGGAAAATTCTCCAATAAAGATCAATTGATTTATGACGTGTCTGCGCCTCATTCTTCCCACATACCAAGTCTGAATTCACTTGTTCCATCAGATGATTTCTTTGAAATATGCATCGGTGGATTTAGCCATACAGCACATTTTGCAGTTAGGAAAAGGACTTTGTTGTCCAAAGCGGATGTGGCAGATGCGTTTAAGCTGCTGCCCATCAAGCCTACCTTTTGGCAATGGTATGGCAAATGGCGGGAGTGTTATTATTTTGCCACTAGGTTAACATTTGGATCAAAGTAGTCCTTGCTTGTTTAATTTGCTAAAGCACTCCACTAGATTTTGGGTAACTGAGGGCGGTCACCAGTCTGTTCCAAAAGGGAATTACAATCTCTTGGGCATGTTGAATCATGCCCTCAGGGTAGATACTTCGTATGCAGGTTATTGGCTCTGCTGCCCTTATGTCAGGACTCTGAATCAGTGATCAGGTTGCAGGCAGATGCTTGGGCTGATTTGGTCATGTGGGATCAGTTCCTTTGAAACTGGAACAGCATCTCGTTGCTCATTCCACAACCTACCAAGGATTCACCTAGGGTGTTCTCAGATGCTGTAGCATCTAAAGGTTTTTCAGCCATATTCAGTAAACAATGGTTAGATGGATGGTGGCCTCCCAAGGGGTTTCATTTGCCTAAATTTGCTCAGACCTCAGCTCTGAGACTTATCCGATTGTAGCAGCAGTCATGTGGGGATCAGAGTGGGCTGGGAAGTTGGTAATTTTCTTCACTGATAATTTGGCTACGGCCAAAAATCATCAAAAAAGGTAGATCAGGACCCCTGTTGATCATGTCATTTATGCGCAGATTGACATGGTTAGGCACCACTTTTAAATGTCATTTTCAAGGAAAATTCATCGGGGGGAGGTTTAATGGTGCTGCTGAATCACTGTCACGCTTTAACCTGCCTCAAATTTTTCTTACAGCATCCTTACAGCCATCTGATCATGGACTAGGCAGGTTCTGGGATCAGGCCATGTTGGCTAACGGTTCCCTATCTAGGAATACCTTGAAGGCTTATACCACGGGGTGGATAACATTTCGCAGGTTCCTGGATCGGTATCCTTATGATTGCCCTGGGGATGTTCGTTATGGTATTTTGAAAGTAACGTCACAGCGAATTGGGATTATCCGCTAGCACTATTAAGCTGTATTTGTCAGGGGTACAGCATTTCAGATCTCAGTCAACTAATAGGCTGTCTATTTTTGCAGCTCACCCTCTCAAAGCCATGTTGAGGGGGAGGCAAAGGACTCAGGATCAATCTTGATTGTCACGGTTACCGATTACTGGGAGAATTTCAGGGACATGTCAGACATGTTGTCTACCTCGCCCTTTGGGGTGGGTCCTAGTTTGGTGCTCATAGCCGCCATTTATCGGAGTTTTTTTTCCAGATTTCTCAGACCAGGGAAGTTTCACAGGCTAGCCTGCATGCGCCATAATAGTCTTACCAAAGGAAATGACCATTACGCCTTGCAGCCAAGGTATAGCAAGACCAGACAGGGCCTGGATTCATGGTCAAATACTATGGCACTGGAGGCCGACGGTAGTTTTGGATACGCTCTGTAGTCACTCTGCTGCAGCACCTTTGGATTCCCTTTTGCTCCCCTTATCAATGTGTCCTCGGTCTTCAAAACAATTACACATATGCACATTTTGCATTTGAATCCTAGACAATTTTCTGGACATTCTTTTAGGATTGGGGCAGCTTCCAAACAAGGGGTCCCAGCATACATCAAACATATGGGGAGTGGGAGGTCTGCTTTCTATAGTCGTTACATACCCAAACCTCATGCTGAAGTTATCCGAGCTTTCAAAACTTTGTTAAATTGAGTAGAAAGTGGTCAGTCACTGCAGTAATAAAATCATTTTCATACCAATTTCGTGTCTTTTGCCCTCTTTCAGGTGTACTGACCAGCCAGATCAAGGCACATTTCAGGTCTGGCAATCACAGTATCACTGTGCAATTATGGAAGAATCTGACCACAAGTACATGTGATAAACCAAAAATTCTTTATAGTAATGAACATGAAAGTACCCTGTGGATGTTCAATAAAGTCCCAGAGTACCAAATGAGGGGAGAGAAACTCTGCAACAGGCACCAAACTAAACCAGAACAGGTCAAAACCTCATGCAGCAGCCTGCAAGACTTTCTGCCCAAAAGTCATATCCTCACAGGCTTAAAGATCCACTGAAATGTGTGCAACTGAAGACCATGTAGAAGCCTTATAACTTGAGCTACTAAATTCAGATGTCGAGTAATCCATAAAGCGCCAGCACTGCTAGAAGAATGAGCAATCACAGAGAACAGTAGAACTTCACCCTTTATACTAAGCTTGAGCAATAAGTTGCCAGATCCATATAGATTTGAAAGCTGCGAGGCCCTTCCTCAGGCCCTCAGGATGCACAAAGAGGGAAGCAGACTGACAAATTACAGCAGTCAACTTCAGGCAACTCTTGATTGCATGAACACATGGAAGGTATGAAAAGCCTTGTTCCCTGGCATTTGGAGATGAAGAAACCACCTTGTCATAGTTGAACACCAGGAACTTTTCCTCACAGGCAAGAAGCTCTACAGCAGTGTTTCCCAACCCAGTCCTCAAGGCACACCAACAGGTCATGTTTTCAGGATTTCCCTCAGATGAAACAGCTGTGATAATTACTAAGGCAGTGAAACTGATCAAATCACCTGTGCAAAATAATGGAAATCCTGAAGACATGACCTGTTGGTGTGCCTTGAGGACTGGGTTGGGAAACACTGCTCTACAGGACGAAGTAACTGCAACCAGAAAAAAAAAAAAAAAAAAAAAAAAAAAAAAAAAAGGATTTTATTAAAACTTACCGTCTGAGTTCACTGACAGACGCAGCCCTTCTGACAAGTGGGTTATATGCACATCCTACCAGGAGTAGACCTAGGCAAAGAGAAAGAAAGCAAGCTGACCCCTCCCAGGGGGCCATCCTCTCACATACAACCCCCCTGCTGTGCCCAGCATATCAGTTCGTAACAAGCCGTACAAACGCAACGGAGGGGTGGGTGCTGCGTCTGTCAGGGTGGGTAAACAACAACAACAACCTGTACCCAACAGAGTCCTCCCAAGAGGCGCCAATCGCACCTACACCGCCGCCTGCAAAACTTTGCGGCCAAAAGCAGCATCCGCAGATGCTGAAATATCAACTTTGTAAAACTTAGTAAACATGTGCACCGAGGCTCAAGAAGCCGCCTTGCACACCTGTGACACCAAAGCCTGGTGTCTGAAAGCCCAGGAAGTGCTAACTGCCCTGGTGGAATGAGCAGTGACTGGAAAAGGGGAACCTTGCCCAAAAACAGTATACACATGGGTCAGTCTGCCTGATCCAACGGGAAACCGTAGCCGACAATGCCACCAATCCCTTGCACGGACCCTCCGTCAGTACAAACGACGCATCAGACTTCCGAAAAGAAGCTGTAGTCTCCAAGTTCACCCGCAAAGGCCCTCACGACATCCAAGGAATGTAACTCACATTCTTTGGGATGCGACGGGTGCGGACACAAGGAATGAAGAATAATATCTTCATTAATGTGAAAAAGGAGAAATTACCTTCGGTAGAAACGAAGGCCAAGGACGCAAGACCGCCTTGCCCTTCTGAAGGACTAGGTAAGGAGACCTGCAGGACAACGCTGCCAACTCAGACATCCTCCTAGCGGATGTAATGGCCACCAAGAAAGCCACTTTCTGCGACAGCAATTGTAAGGGAATATCCCTGATCTTCTCATATGGCGGTTTCTGTAGAACAGAAAGCACCAAATTCAAATGCCATGGAGCCAAGAGTGACCGTCTGAGGAGCCACATGGCGAACACACTGTACAAATGTACGAATCAAAGAATGCGACGGCAAAGGCTGCTGAAAAAGAATAGCTAGAGCCGAAATTTGACCCTTGAGGGTACTCAATGCCAACTGTTTATCCAGGCCATGCAGTAAAAAGAGTCAGGACCCTGGACACCACATAAGAGCGGGGGTTCCAACCCCCCACCTCGCACCAAGCAATATAGGCCTTCCAGGTGCGATGATAAATCTTGCGCAAAGTACACTTGCGCACTTTAAGCATGGTAGGAAACATTGTCAGCGACACCCCTATCCCTCCAAAGACAATCCGGGGGGGGGGGTGGTTTGTACCAGGATTGTCTGAATCCCCTCCGCTTCTATCCTGCGTAGTAACCATGGTAGAAGCTTGATGGGAGGGAAGGCACTACCAACACGTCCGTGGCGGCCGCCAATGGGTTCCTTGTCCTGCACCTTGTGAATGAACCTGGACGCCATGAGGTCCACGTCTTGCGTGCCCCACTTGTGGCAAATCTGGCAGGACACCTCTGGATGTAGGGACCATTCCCCCTGATTCAGCGTCTGGCGACTGAGAAAGTCCACCTGCCAATTTTTTACGCCCGGAATGTAAATGGCGGAGATTGCCGGAACGTGCAGTTCAGCCCACCTCAGGAGAGCCGCTTCTGCAGCCACTGCCAAGCTCCTTGTTCAGCCCTGATGGTTCACATTCGCTACAGCCGTGGCGTTATCTGACTGAACCCGAACCGGGAGGCCGTGCAGCCTTACCGTCCAGTGGTATAGGCAAAGCCTCATCACCCTCATCTCCAGTACACTGATCGGAAGGTGCGATTCCTGCGCCGACCAATGGCCCTGGGCAGATAATTGCCCCAGGGCCCCTCCCCAGCCCGATAGGCTGGCATCCGTCGTGACTATCGACCAAGTCAGGGGGAAGGAAGGACTTCCCCCAACTTCAGGGTTAGAAGCCACCAAGCCAACGATCCCTTGGTCTGATGGTCCAATCTGATCAGCCGGTGCAGGGACAGCGGAGATTTGTCCCACCGTGACAGAATCGCTCGCTGAAGGAGCCGAGTGCGACTCTGGGCGTAAGGTATCACCTCGAAGGCCGAGACCATGAGCCCCAACACCCGCATACAGAAACGTAATGAGGACCACTGGCGTGACAGCAGGGTTCGCACCGCTGCTTGTGGTGTCAGTAACTTGGCCGGAGGTAGGAACACCTTCGCCTGCCCCGTGTCCAGAATCAGACCCAGATATTCCAGTCGACAGGACGGGGTCAATGACGACTTCTTGATCAGCCAGCCGAAGTCCTGCAATGAGGCCATGGTGATAACCACGTTCTCCAGAGCCGAGGAAGACTCCGCTCTCAGGAGTAGGTCGAGGTAAGCTACCACCGCAATGCCCCTCTGCCTCAACAGCGCCAGCACCAGGGCCACCAACTTGGTGAACACCCGAGGAGCTAAGGCCAGACCAAAAGGGAAGTGCCACGAATTGGTAATGAAGATCTCCCACCGCAAAGCACAGGAAGCGCTGGTGCCGGAGACAAATGGGGACATGGAGGTACGCCATGAAGTCCCCTTGGTGCAGGGCGACCACGACCAAATGGACAGATTCCATTCTGAATTTTTGCGCTTTCACAAAGTGGTTTAGCGCCTTTAGGTCCAGAACAGGCCTAACACCCCCCCCCCCTTTTTGGGGACCTCAAATAGATTTGAATAAAAACCGTGGAACCTTTCCAATGGAGGTACTGGCACAATCACCCCCTGGTCGGAGAGTGCCTGAACAGCTCAGGAGAGCCTCCCGACGCCCTTGAGGGAGTCTCGTTCGATGGGAAGAACCTGTCTGGGGGTAGAGTGCTGAACTCTATCCTGCACCAGGACAACACCACTTCCTGCACCCACCGGTTGGAAACGCGGGCAGTCGACATGTCTGTAAACCCCAGAAGGCAGCATATCATGCGGAGGAGGACTTCTCCGTCTTCTCGCTTTTGCGCTGCCAGGGTCGTTCACCGGGCCCCGAGGTAGCCTTACCGGGCCTCGAACCCACGCTTGCTGCACGAAAAAAACCTCTTGACCAGAAGCAGGACCTTGCTTGCGGCAGAACTCCCGCCCCCAGTGGAATCCAGATTTCATCCAACCCTGAAAAGGGAGATCCGTGAGACCCTTCTTAGACACATGGTCACCCGACCAAGAGCACAACCACAGCACCCGTCTGATAATGACTGCGAAAACAGACATTTTGGACAACATGGGAAGTCCAGAGCTGCGTCACACAGGTCCCGAAGACCCTCTATCAGATAGTCTGCTCGCTGCGACGCCTCAAGCGGTCTCCCACCGTTCAAGTCGTTTTGCAGCTCAGTCGCACAGATTACGCTGCCATAGCTGACGCCAGAGTCGTACTCATGGCTGATCCCGCCAGCAAGAAAAGTGCCTTAGACACAGCCTCCATTCCCCTATCGGCCGGATCCTTAGAGGGAGGCCCCTCCAAGGGAATGGTCGTTGTCTTATTCAGGCGAGCCACCGGAGGGTCCACTGTGGGGGATGCCCACTTCTTCACAAAGCTATCCTCAAATGGGTAGCGTATAGCGAAGCGTTTGGGCAGTGCGAAGGAATTCTGCAGACGCTGCCATTCCCTATAGAATGGTCAAAAAATTGATCATAAGGGTAAGGCCTAGGAGACCTGGGTGGCCTAGCAGACCCGCAAACGTATGCAGTCTCCTGCGACTCCCCTGCTTGGTCCAGTCACAAAGACGCACGAATATCAGCGATAAGTGTGGCCACTAGTGCCTTCTCGCGCGCAACCGAGGCCCCCTGGTCTTCGCCGTCCAAGAGTCCCAGCTCACTCTGAGTTCCACTGGGTCCCCGTGACCACTTCCGGCTCAGACTCT
Organism: Glandirana rugosa; assembly: GCA_018402905.1. NCBI lineage: Eukaryota > Metazoa > Chordata > Amphibia > Anura > Ranidae > Glandirana > Glandirana rugosa. Next base: position 522,739 of record BLSH010231174.1, read on the forward strand.
TCCCCCGATGGAGGAGGGGGCGGACATTTCTCAGGGGCCCCAGCAGCACGGCTCGGCCCCTGCCGGGAAAAAAATTCCCCAAAAACTGACCTCAACTGGTCCAGGGACACCAAAGTCCCTATCGCAGATTACGCTTCCGCTGGCTCCTCCTTGGAGGGACCCGCAGGTTCAGCCGCCATTGCGCCCCTGTACACTGACCACAGAGGGGACCTGACACCACCACAATGCAGCCCCACATATTAACCAGGGGAGAAAACCCAGGAGGACTGCACCCACCGCTATCAGCACCCCAGGGAGAGCCCAGCTATACTTGCTGTTTGTTGCCTCTCAAAGCGCTGCGTCCCAGTAGGAGTGCTAGTGACCGCCAGTCAGAGCCTGCGCCGTCTACGCTGTTCCAGGGCGAAAGAGGAAGCACCGGCTAGAGAAGCACGTTCTTTTCTTCCCCAGGCACATCCAAAATGGCCGCCGAGCAGTCACATGAGGCCAAAAGCCTGATGTACAGGCCGCGACTATGGCAAAATGGCCGCCGCTCATAACTAGAGGCCAAAATCCCCAACAAAATGGCCGCGGCCACAGCAAAATGGCGGCGGATCGCCGCATGGCGGTCTCTAAGCGCGGGGTGCGTTGCGGGGGAGAGGGGCGAAAACACCCAAAGGAAACCTGCCCTAGCAACAAAGACCCTCCACCAGCCGGCCCAAGCCGCCAGCCCACCCCTCTCCGCGCCCCTAGGGGGGATGGAGAGGGGGTCACTCACCAGTCCGACGGGCGTAGCGGGTAGACACCCGGTTGCAGACCTTCCTCCCCTGCCGGAGAGGGATGCTGCAGGCCACTGGGCGCAAGTGGGGGTCACCCACATGGCCATCCACACGGACCGGGCACGATGCGGCGGACCCTGCCACGGCTAGGGTTAGCTCGCATCGATCGGCTGCGCTGGGGAAACTACAGGATTCTGGATATCCTCTATGCCCCAGCCAGCTTCTTGATAGCAGTCTTCATCAGAAAGCTTGAAAAAACAAAAAAGGTAGCACAAAAAAGAATTCGCAGGTCCCATAAGGGAACCAGGTCTAACTCCTTGCACTAGGCAGGGCTGGACTGACAAAAATTTAGCCCTGGACTTCATCCAGACCGGCCCAGGGCACATCAGGGCAAAGGGCACAGGACGGGGGCACACCAGGGCCCACATCAGTTAAGTGTTACCAGTCTTTCCTTTTTCTTGCAGAGAAGCGCAGGGAGCGGCTGTGTATTAAGTTAATTCATGTGTCACGTTGCTCCCTGGCGGCCCCGCCCCCTTCTCTCTCCTCTTCCATCCCAGGTGATGTCACAAGTGAATTGGAATGGATGAGGAGAGAGGGGGCAGGGCCGCCAGGGAGCAGCGTGACACATGAATGAGAACTTCATACACAGCCGCTCCCCGCGCTACTCTGCAGTTGAATCCCCGATCTACCAGTCAGGCGTCAGCTGACTGGCGGTGATTGACGGGTAGATCGCGGGGACCCCTGTGAGGACAAGGCCGGCCCACTAAGCCATCGGCCCACCGGGAAACTCCCGGTAGTCCCGATGGCCAGTACAAGCCTGGCACTAGGCATAATAAAACTGATATGCTAGGCACAGCAGGGAGGTTATATGTGAGAGGACGGCCCCCTGGGAGGGGTCAGCTTGCTTTCTTTCTATTTGCCTAGATCTACTCCTGGTAGGATGTGCATATAACCCGCTTGTCAGAAGGGCTGAGTCTTACAATGAACGTAACAGAAATAACCTTCCATGTCAGAACTAAGGGGATATCCTTATCTGCAATACAGAAGGTACCATTCAGATGGAGTCTTAACCAGTGGACCAAGATGCATGACCCCTAGTACAAAGGCTTGCACCAAGGAATTTGAAGCACTAGGTCTATAATGACTACCAAAAGGCCAGAATGACTTTAAATAAAATCTTTATTGGGAAAAAAAAAAAAAATCAGCCGATTGTACCTATATCTCCATTCCCGGCACTCAGCTGACTTGTCAGGCCTCTCGCACAGGATTTAGTGGGCGGGGCTGAGCCCTCCCACTGACATCAGACATTGAGAAATGTGCAATCAACTTACAAACCTGAAACAAATCTCTGATCACTGCCTTCTATACAGGGGGTAACACTATATCCCCATTCATAGTTTAGTACACACAGCAATTTGGATCAATCGACTGACACACACACACACACACACACACACACACACACACACACACACCATTTTAAAATTGCTCATCCAAGGCATGCCTAATCTGCAAGTATCTATAGAAGGACCAGTACGGTATTGCACACTTTTCTTAACAGGATTTCAGTGTGGATTTATATACATGGATCAAGTAATCCCACAGGTTTCCCATTCCTTAATTGTTCCAATACTATGAAATTCACTGAATTTTTTCCTCTTTGGGAAAAGATTTTGCATGAATACCCTGTAACTCAATGACCCAACGGTCTTCCATACTTCAACATTAAAAGGAGAGTATGGCATATCAAACAATAAGTCTGCCTCCATCACATCCTAGTGTTTTATTTTTGGCACATGTCAGCGTATCCCTACAAGGATCAAATACTTGCCACTGATTCACAATTCCTGCTGCACTGCAAAAGTAATTCCATGGGTGCAGTAAAACCAGCTCCCCCTATATTCCTTGCAAATTGTAAAGTACATAGATGTATTCTGGCCAAGCCCTTCTTCCAAGCCAATGCCCTAAACACTGTATCCATCTTCTGAAACCAATGTTTGAGAACCCATATCAGTGAATTATGCAACAAAAAAAAGCTGTGGCATCCAGATCATTTTAAGTTGCAACAGCCTACAACTGCTAGTATGCAGCCCATGACATACAGGGGTGAAGTCTAAGGCTCAGACCAGGCAAGAGACTTTAAAGTCCTGTGGTAAACCTTGAAGTTGCCTTTCTAGCCTTCGGCAGGGTAGAAAAGACAGAATTAGACACCCATTTCAGCGGCTAAATGGAAGATTGGACCTTGCAACAGGAGATCAGGTTGACCTGCAAGGGTCCATGGTTTGTCCACAGACAAGTTTACATTGTCTTCCTGGACCAGGCTGGAGTAATCACAGGATTCAGGTGGAAGACATCCTGAAGTCTGAAGTAGAAGTTGTAGCAAGGTCATAAATTGGGGAGCATTTATACCATAGCATCCACTGTTAATGCTCAGCGGTACCTAGTCCTAATGTGTAATCTGTCCAGCTTCTCATTGATCCTGGGTGACAAGATCACCAAACATGGGTTACTGACCTTCCATTAATTTCCTAGAAACATCTATGGATGAAGAGCGCACTCCAACAGGCAAAGTAAAAATCTGACTTCTTAGACAACCGACTCTGGGGGAGTGCGCTAGTCACCCAGATATGTGCAATGAACTCTGCAGCAGGTTGGTGTAACACCTGCAGGACAGGGTGGGGACATGAAGTTAGAATCAGGAAAGGATGTCACCTGCTTAAGCAGCCCAACTTCTTGTGCCTCCACAATTTATATAAGCCACAGCTGTGGAAGGGACTGAAACCTTACTTGCAGCAGGGGCAAGGCAAATCTCCCTCTATTGCAGGTTGATGGGCACCTCTCCTGCAGTGGCCAAGGTACCTGGATAGATTGTTCAGATTGTGACCCCAGCCCACCTTTCCCCTACCGGAAGATAGCTGCATAACCATATATTAATGGATATGAAAAAGTGCCCTGGGACGTTTTGATAAATTACACCTACCATCAATTGTCCAGGGTATTTGCCTCTTGTACTTTGCTTTCAGAAATGGTTTACTTTATTATGCCCCCATCCACCACCTTGGCGCATAGCCACCTGACACTGCAGCTAGTAGACCAATACTTTGTAGTGCCTGTCTCCAGCTGCAGGCACAAGAAATGGAGGGAGGAAAGACTAAATCCCCTCCCTCTGCATAACTCCTGCCAGTGCTTGCCTCAAGCAAGTTCTGAGCGCAGGAGACAGGCACCCATCAAAGCAGATAACTCATTGCTAGCTGCCAGGTTGGGTGGTTATGCTCCAAGGAGGAACTCTGTCTGACATTGCAGCTAGTTTTAAAGGCACCTAGAAAAAGGAATACATGTACTGTCCTATAATGAACAAAATTTGAAGTAGTGAATTCTTTAACCACTTTAAGACCGAGCCTCTTTTTGGAGTTTGGAGGTTATCAGCTAAAAACAGTTTTTTTTGCTATAAAATTACTTAGAACCCCCAAACATAATATATTTTTTTTTTCTAAGACCCTAGAGAATAAAATGGCGGCCATTGCAAAACTTTATGTCACACCGTATTTGCGCAGCTGTCTTAAAAGCGCGTTTTTTTTTTAAAAAATTCAGTTTTTTGAGTTAAAAAATAAAACAGTAAAGTTAGGTCAATTTTTTTTCATATTGTGAAAGATAATGTTACGCCGAGTAAAATGATACCCAACATGTCATGCTTCAAAATTGCGTCCGCTCGCGGAATGGCGACAAACTTTGCAACATAAAAATCTCCATTGGCGACGTTGCAAAAATGCTAACCTGTAGAATTTTTTAGTTACAGAGGAGGTCTAGTGCTAGAATTATTGCTCTCGCTCTAACTATCGCGGCGATACCTCACATGTGTGGTTTGCACACCATTTTCATATGTGGGCGGGACTTACGTATGCGTTCGCTTCTGTGCGCGAGCTCGCAAGGACGGTGCGCTTTAAATTTTTTTTTTTTTTTTAATTATGTATTTTACTTTAATTTTTATTTTTACAACTTTTTAAAAAAAAAAAAATTTTGATCACTTTTTTTCCTATTACAAGAAATGTGAACATTCCTTGTAATAGAAAAAAGCATTCCAGGACCTCCAAAATATGAGATCTGGGGTCAAAAAGACCTCAGATCTCATTTTTAGACTAAAATGCAATAAAAAAAAAAAAAAAAAAGTGGCAGGGGAAAAAAAAAAATGTCCCCTTTAAGAGCATTGGGCGGAAGCTACTTGTGACGTAGCTTCCGCCCAGCCATGTAATGGAGCCGGGTGAGCGGCTTCAGCCGCTCACTCGGCACACGGACACCAGAGGGAAAGGACGCGATCATCTCCGCCGCTGCCGGCGGGTCCGGTAAGCGGCGGAGATGACCGGAAAGCGGCGGGAGGGGGGGGCACCTCTCCCGCCGCTGATAAAAGTGATCTCGCGGCAAGTCCGCCGCGGAGATCACTTTTATCTTACGCAGAATCGCCTGCAGAAAAAAATGATACCGGGGTTATGGTAGCTATCTGCTACCATAACAACGGTATTCCACTTCAAAGTACCGCCGTCAAACGACGTACGGCGGTCCGGAAGTGGTTAATTTCTACTGGGCAAATTTTTTTAAATTCTACACAATTGTTCAGGAGAAATTACTTTAAATCCCCAAATATTGAACATGAAAATTTATAGGTCAAGTTAATTCAGAGAATATTCGATTTGATCTTGAAGGTGAGATCAGGAAGGATCTTTTTCCCTCTGCTGAAGCAAATTGTATCACGCTTTATAGGGTTTTTCATCTGGATCAACTGGGCATAGCAGGGCTCAAAATTTCAAGTCCTGAGCTACTAGCCAGGCCTTAAGAGTTACTCGCTGCCAGTTGCCCACGATGACACTTAAAAGGTTTTGTGCAGAATTAAAGTGGATGTAAACCCTCATATATACCCAGTGAAGTGAACAGCCTCATGATACACAGATGAAACAAATCTCCCTACATAAATTTTACATGTATATCTGCTGTCTTCAGCTGCATATATCCTTTACAAAGTGCACATCCTGTTACAGATTCTACCTCTGTACATTTTATCCTGAGCTGACATTTGTGCAGCAGGCTCCTGAATCTCCTCCGAGGTATATATAGCCTTGGAGACCCTCCATCTCATCAGCCAAAAAAAAAATGTGTCTGCCTGGTCTGGATTTTTCCTCCTTGCTATCCTCACCCAGACAACTCTGCTCAGACCCTTCTGCTTCCTCCTCTTCCTCAGAGTCCTGCGTGGCAGGAACCCTGACAGCAGCCCGCTTAAGTGGCCTGTCATGGTCTGATGGCCCTTCTTGAGAGGAAGAGCCCTCAGTACTAGACAGTGCCTCCACTTCCTGCCTTGGTTTAAGGGTTGCTTGAAAAGACCTGATAGTAGTCAACATTTGTCTGTACAGCAAGAAAATCCTTCATAACCTGAGGCGTTTCTTTCCCCGACAGCTTATGAATACATTTAAAGCAGAAGGGCTTTGTGTGTTCCTGCGGCAGTTTATCATTGCAGTAACCACATCTTTTACTGCGGGAAGGTTTTAGACTTAGTCCTGCTGGCGCCTCCCTGGGTCACAGATTCCATGTCTGCAAGATAAATGCACCTGCATTAACCTTTACCGCTCCCTGTAAGGTTCAGGGTGCCAGCCGGCCAACTCACCCCTTGTGGTCTCCTCTGTGGCTGTGACCGTTGCCGGTCCCTCCTCTCAGTCCATCCTTTTAGAGGCAGACCGCTGCTGTGGCTCTACTGTGAGAGCAGGAGGAGGATTGTTGGGGGGGGGGGGGGGGGGGGGGGGGGCCCCCCCCCCCCCCCCCCCCCCCCCCAGCGTCTCCAACACCGCTGACTACACAGGAGCTGGGCTGCTCCTGCAATGGAGGCCAGTGGGAAGAAAACAGCACAGCCTCCTCAATCCCTGACAACCCAGCCAGGTAAGGAGGGAGGGGGAAAATTGACCCTGAAGTTTCTGGCTACCCCACAGGGCCCTTCAGTTCTCAGAGGGGCTCTTCCAGTCCTGCTGCCCCCCCCGCCCCCCCGAGACGACAGTTACCGGTCTGGGGAATATCCCCCCTGGGAGGGATAACACCAACCCCACTTGACCCTCCAGCCACTCAAGCCTGCGTTCTTACAAAAAAAAAAAAAAAAAAAAACAAACTGTTTCGCTGTGGGGGAAACACAATCAAAAACTGAGGAGCATGGGAAGGGTGGGGGTTTTTGATTTGATTGTGTTTCCTGTCAGGTGGAACCAGTCATCTTAGGCCTGCCGTCCTGGAAGACTTGAGAAACACTGGCTTTACAGGCAGAGCTCCAAGGAAACCAGAAGTTCATGTGGGTAAACATCCCTTCCTAAACATTATCGTTCCATTTTCATTGGTTGAAAAAAAAAAAAAAAAAATGAATAGATTGGTCAGTTTGTCGCTTGAAATCTGCCACTGATTAAAGATCAGGTGTCTATTAGAAAATGTTTCTGAAATCTTGCTTTTATCATAAGGCTTTTATGTACATTAGCAGCACCTAAACTTGTTTTAGGAGCTTTTGGTGTTTGTTAAAGCACCTAAGCTCAATAACTCGATAAAAAACAGTCACTGTACACATAGGTTTTTAGCAGGGTTTAGGAGCTGCTGTGGTTTGGGGAGCTTCAACCTCCCTCTCCTGAATGCAAAAGAATTGGTTCAGTATGGGAACGTTTACACTGTTGGCCGTGGGAAACGCAAACCATAGCAAAATCACGGTGAGATTTAGCCACGATAAATTTAAGCAGGGGGACCATGAAGCCTTCGATTTTTTTTCCCCTGCGGTCCCAAGCTCCCTGGAGAACACAAGAACCCAGAAGCCACAGTGGGCACCAGCAGTGGGGGTGCTGGACCTTTTCAGCACTGTGTGATCATGTGGCTCTACAGCCATCCTGATCACTTGCATCTGAAAACCCATGACTGACTCCAAGTTGGTAAAAAGTTCATAGGTACAGAAGCAGCTGTGAGCTTGCTGTAACCCCTTGAATACCAAGAGGTTTATAAACCTCTTGCCAGACAAGAAGTTAGGCAACTTGTACAAAACTGGCAGCAAAAGGGTTATAGCTACAAATGTGGAAACGAAGTCTGGAAAAAAAACCTGCATACACCAAGAATAGAAGTGGAAGGAACATTTGGTACTCACTTTCTGTGATATCCCAGGGAACACCACCTAGAAATACCTTGCAGGAATAAACTGGATTCTTGTAGTTCCTGGGAGGCAGCTGACCACTCCATGTGCATGTTGCTTCATTTACAGCTGATAAAATGAGCAGATATGGCATTACTAGCGCCTGCCTTAAAAACCATCAACGTGCTAAAACTTATGGACAGACAGAATTCAATATTAAAGTGAAGGGATTGTAAATTAAAAACCTAAAAAAAAAAAAAAAAAAAAAAAAAAAAAAAAAAAAAAAAAAAAAAAAAAACCACACGACATGTTCTACTTAGTGGATTTGAACAGAGCAGCCCCGATCCTCTTCTTGGGTCCCTCTTCTGTGGTCCTGGCCCTTCCCCCCTGCTGAGTGCCCCCACAGCAAGCAGCTTGCTATGGGGGTAGCCAAGTCACCGCTCCCTGTGTCCATTCAGACATGGAGCCACGACCTGGCCCTGTCCCCTCACCTGTGTGTCCAATCTCACTGTTGTATTAAGTTTAGGGCAGCAATGATTTTCATGAGTTGGCCGATTGGTTTGATCAATCAATGAAAACCTCAAAAAAGTGTTGTGTATAATTTATGTAAAGTTTGAAAATGTTTAAACATCTATATGCAGTGGTAAATCTAAATAACCAGCTATATGGTTACTGAATATATAATCTATAATATCTATAATCAGATTCAGACAGAAATTTAATAGGTTATGGATGACAGACTCCATTGTCACAGGCAGGTGCCTGCTGTCATTAAGACATTTGGTAGCAGCATGCTTTTTGAATCGCCTGTAACAATGGGGTTGAAAAACAAACTAGCCCTTTACAGTACAAACCGCAGATAAGCGCCAATATAAAAAGGTGAAATATCCATTTATGCATGCAGGATATTTTAACGGAGTCAGATCTGAAGCTATATAAAAGGGTGGAGAGAGAAATCTACATTTAGATATATTTTGCATGGATATAATTCTAAATACAATGCACCATAATTGTAAAATTGCTTTGAAAGTCATTGTAATGCCTTATTAACCACCAGCCTCCCACTTTTCTGGGTTCAGATTCTAATCTTCCCTGAACAGAGCCCTAAAAGGGATTGCAAGTGTTGGATTTTTCTTCATGTTATATATACCCACTCTGGGGTTCCCTGCTGGCTCCTCCTGCCTTCAGAGTGCCCCTATAACAAGGCAAAGCCGCTTGCTATGGGGGTACTGGTGCATGCTTGCTCCCGAGCCCTGCTCTATGCATCCATAAAAAACAGTCATGGCCCACTGGCTGTTACTGATAGCTGTAGAGAGGAGCAGCACACAAGCATGCATAGAATGCACATTGGTGAAAACCATCAGCCTTTACAACCACTAAGTTGCAGAAAACTAGAAGTGAAGGAAATGCACAAAAACTGGACCATACCAATTGTAACTGGGAGATATTGCTGAAGTGAAAAAACGGTCCCCCCTTTGGGAATGTCATCTGGTGACTGCTTTAGGATGGAAATGGTTAGGAAAGCAAGGATGGGGGCTGCTCTGTGCAAACAGCAGGCAAGTATGACAGGTTTAAACAAAAATCCAATGTTTACAATTGCTTTAAGGGCTCTGTGCAGGAAGATCAGCAGGTGGAGGCCGATAGACTGGAGGTAATAAGTCATTGCAATTAAAATTTCAAGTTTACCAGTATTGTGCATTATATCCATAAAAAAAAAAAAAAAAAAAAAAAAAAAAAAAAAAAAAAAAAGAAAAAAAAGAAAAAAGTAAAGGTCTCAGCCTTCAGTACTACTTTAATATAAAAGATTTAACCCCCCCCCCCTTTCATATCCAACTCCCAGTTGAAATTACCCCATATATTCTACTTCTGGATATATAAATTTACTTTGACAGTATAAATCAGGGATATGCAATTAGCGGACCTCCAGATGTTGCAGAACTACAAGTCCCATGAGGCATAGCAAGACTGACAACCACAAGCATGACACCCAGAGGCAGAGGCATGATGGGACTTTTAGTTTTGCAACAGCTGGAGGTTCGCTAATTGCATATCCCTGGTATAAATCAACCCCTTATAGTAACTACAGTAATAGTTATCTGCTGTTTTTGTACTATGAAGGACTAATTTGTCAAATCCCATTATGAAAAGTGATGCAAAAAGCATGCTGCTGTTTAATGTCTGACAGTAACAGGTGCAGGGAGCCCTGGTCATAGTCAGTCCCATGCACATTACAACCCTGTCAAACTTTGAAAAACACGTTTTTTTTTTTTCCCCCCCAGAGGTTTTGATTTCCGAGTGATATGGAAACTCAACATCTAATATCAATAGATCTCTCTACATCTTCTGTCATTCTGAGTGGATTCGATCTTCTGTTCCCTAATCATATAGCTGGTTATTTAGATTAACCACTGCATATAAAAATGTTAATTTTTTTTTAAAGCTTTGCATAAAAATTATACAGCACACTTTAGTTTATCTGATTCGTCTAAAACCATAAATAGCAGATGAAAATAGTTGCAGCCCTAGTGATTAAAACTTGGCTTCTTAACCCCTTGGAGCTGGCACCTCCTAGCCCTTTAAGGAATTTGGGATGCTGGGCAAGGTTTATGGATCCTGTGACTGCTGGGATTGGCAGTCACATGATTGGAAAGCTCCCGATCACAAGTAGCGATCGGGAGCTTTGTTAGCTGCTCTCGGCACGGCTGTATTCCACCAATTTACTCAAATATGCAACCGCTCGGCACCAAGGTCTACGCGCAAAGAGGCCGCATATTTGCGTGTGGCCAGCGCCAAACGGTTAATGCCAGGACCAATGCAATGCTACCACAAGAAAAAGCCTGCTGCATTAAAAAAAAAATAACCCATACAATATTTCATTTTTACTGTGTAAATACTATACAGCAGTAAACTTGAGCCTGCGTTCACACAGGGGCGACTTGCACTCCGACTTGTCATCCCAAGTCACGTGTGAAATCCCATTGAAGTGAATGAGAGCCGTCTTAATGTACACTACTCAAGTCACTCCGACTTCAGAAAAGGTTCCTGTACTACAAGGCAACTTCTATCCGACTTGTGCCCATAGAATTCAATGGAAGTCGCCTCCAAGTCGGATCCCCCATCTATATTGAAGCGAGTTAAAGGAAAAGTAAAATTTACATAGTTACTCCCCCCTAATTACCCAGCCAACCCCCTCCCCTCTCTGATTGGCCACAGGCAAAGGCCTGGCATGGAGTTGTGTTGCAAGTCAACTAGCAAAGTCGCACCGAAGTCGGATCGCTTCTGTGTGAATGCAGGCTATGGAAAGGGCAGTGACAATTTTACAAATACCCGACCAACCAAAAAGGGCATTTTGGAAAAAAAAAAAAATATAAAGAATATCAAAATCAGGGCCAGAATTAGACTAACTGCAGATTACTGAAGTGGGCTTCTTGTCAGTCTAACATGTTCCTAGCCTATGCCAACTCTTGAACCTCCCCTATTTCAGGCTAGCTACCACAAAGCAACCAAAGGGAGAGCTGCAAGCCCAACTTGCCCGATTTAGTTTTCCTTGCTCCTACTGTAGTGAGGCTAGTGACAAAGGATAAATACTTCCTGCACATGCACGGTTTCAGGGGCCATGATGGGATTTTCTCAGTCCCCCAGTAATTTGAGCTTTACAAAAAAAAAAATAAAAAAAAAGTGTATTTATAGCATGCAACAGCCCATTCATTTCTTACCTGCAGCCTGTCTATGCAGTCGAGCCTCCCTTTCAATGGAAAATGGGTCTTCTGCAGATTCTAAAAGGTCCCAGGAGGGCCAGACTGAAGCACCCGGCCATCTCTTGGACATCCCCATGGGGGAAGCTGTTGCAGCTGCTAAAGCAGCATGATCTGGATCCAGTCTTGAGCCAATGGCCAACTTCAAGGGGTCTCGAGACACACCACCTCCCAAGGGCAGAAATGGTAGAGGGGGAGAAATCCGCAGACTAGACTGGAGTGAACCACAAACCAATTAGAGAATTTTATCAAAAATTATAGCAAGCAACACTTACAGTAATCACCAGTAAAATTGGATTTAAAAAGCAGAGTTCCACCCAAAAGTGCTTAAAAAAAAAAAAAAAAAAAAAAAAAAAAAAAAAAAGGGGGGAAGTGACCCCCTGACATGCCACAATTAGCATGTCTTTTTTGGAGGGGGGACCCAGTTTTCACAGGGTCCAAGGTCCACTTCCTCTCATGGTGCCAGAGCCAGAAAGTTCACCCCTCCCCCTGGGCTCTTCTGGGACATGGCACAGGTCCCTGAAGATACGCCAGCCAGTGTGACTTGTGCATGCGCAGTGCGCGCCTGGCTTTGAAGCCAAAGCCAGGCTCCCACACTTGTGATGTCGGCGCCGCACGGAGGGGGGAGCGATGCTGCATTACTGGAGCCTGCAGCAGGTGAGTGTCCAATTATTAAAAGTCAGCAGCTACACTTTTAGTAGCTGCTGACTTAATAGGGTGGAACTCCGCTTTAACTTACCAGTAAAATTGGTTTCCTGGAATACAATATAGGACATGGGCTTCAATGTCAAGCTGGCTGAACAGCCAAGTGATCCACCCCCCCAAAAAAAAAAAAAAAAAAAAAAAAAAAAAAAAAAAAAAAAAAAAAAACCACACACAAACCAACCCACAAGATTCCCCATCCACACTATACAGGATGGATGAATCCCCTGTTGCAACTATTGGCATGGCAGCTGCCAGAACAGCAGCTGCATCTGATTGGATGATTTTAATCCTACCCCTTTGATTTAAAAGGGAATGTTGGACAAGAGACAGACAGGGCCACTCATGAAGTTTGCACAGTATGACCTCTTACAACTGGGTTATATGCAGCTAGTCATGTGACTGGACACTGGCAAAAAAAGCTGCTCGGACATTCATTTCTATAACCCCTCCCACCTAGCCTCAGTTTTGTAGCAATATACAGGGATATCAAAGTGGAGGGCCCTGCACACGGGAAAATGGCTTTTGCTGGCAAGTCAAAAATCCTATTTTCCTGATCATATAGTGCAAGTCACAGGGTACTAATTCTTACAGCTGGGATGTTTAAAAGCAGGTCAACTGATGGGTAAGCAACATAGCAAATATTGGCAACGGGTCCACACAAGTCTGAGAAGGCTCAGAGCACAGCAGTCTGCAGCACTTTATGCCTGAAACTGGCATCAGAAGAGATGATCAGAGAACTTAAAGTGAAAGTCTCAAAAAATAAAAAAAAATATACATGTTACACTTGCCTCCTCTGCAATTTGTTTTGCACAGAGCAGCCAAGATCCTCCTAGGTCCCTCTTCACTGCTTCTGGTCCCTCCCTCCTGTCAAATGCCACCACAGCAAGCAGCTTGCTATGGGGGCACCTGAGCCGAGTCACAGCTCCACGTATCCAGACATCTGACCCAGCCCCGCCCTCTCTGATTGTCTAACTGAATGATTGACAGCTGTGGGAGCCAATGGAGGAGAGTGCCAGACAGCTAAGAAGAATTGACATTGCTGGAGAGAGATGGGGTTCTGGCAATTAGGTGTTGGGGAGGCTGCTACCCAGGTTTTATTTTAATGCATTAAGATACAAACCTTTTGCCTTTACAACTCCTTTTTTTTTCCCCTAAATTCCAGCTCTTATGTACCAATAATGGCATTAATGTACTTTAGCAAAAATAAAACCGCTTTCTATTAACTCTACACAGGCCTCACTCTCCTGAGCCGTTTAAACACACTGCTCTATTACTTTAGCCTTACTCCCTGGTCAGAGTTTAGGTCATGACACAGGAAGGAGTTGACCAGCTGAGGGTGGATGAAGCATAAGGTTACCACATCATCCCTTTAATCCAGGACACCTTAATTTCACAGGTTCTGTGGCTGATTAAGGTGGTAATTAAACTCACTTAGTGCCTTACCTGCATTATATTAGCCCCAGAACCTGTGTAATTCATATGTGTCCTGGATTAAAGGGATGATGTGGCAACCCTAATGAAGCAGGGTGTGCACCAACAAGATCAGCTGGTCAACTCCTTCCGTGTTATGACCTATAGTCTGCCCAGGAAGAAATAATGGAGCAGTGTGTTTAAACCACTATGAAGAATGACGTAAGCCTGTATAGAATAGAAAGCAGATTTTTGCAAAAGTAGCAAAGTTAACGCGATATTGGTACATAGGGGGAGCTGGCACTTAGAGGGAAAAAAGTGAACTTTCCTTTAAGCACTGTCTGATCTGGTGGACTGTGCCCCTACAGGGAAAGGAAGCCATCTATCCTTCAGACCATAGGCCTTGACAACTAACCCACCTAGAAATAGGGAAGGAGATGCAAGGGAACCTTGCATAGGCAATTAGGCAGAACAAAGGGAATCATTTCCTAAAGAGCAGTAGTTGAAAGCCACAGATCACCCACATCTAGGCAGCCAGGTAGTATAGGGCTAGTTCCTTCAGATGCATAGAGGCCAGATATAACCACAATAACCTGCATAATGTGGATAGAAAATCATAGAAGAGGCCATGGCTCTAAAACAACCTGTCAGTTAACACCAAGGTTCCTTACAACAAAGGGCTGCAAATTCAGATACTCTGCTCAAAGTTGTGCTAGCAACCAGAAAGGCTAACTTGCATGAAATGGCCTGGATAGGCCCAAACCTTTCAAACAAAAACACCTGCTCCTGAGAAGATAGGAGGTCCAGGCAATTATGTTTCACAAAGGTCAAAAAAAAAAAAAACTGGACCAGGTTTCTGCTTTACACGTGTTCCGGTGAGGCTTCAGCCCTTTCGGCCCAAGACGGACAAGGCTCTTGTTGAATGCACATTGATTCTTTCATAACATTAGAAGATTCAGCTATTGCCTGCTTTATCCATCTAGCTATGGTGGCCTTGGATGCTGCCCTACCTTTATGGGTTCCAGAAAGAACAAAGTGTCTGAGCATCTAAAGGCTTTGGACACTTCAAGGTAGCACAGAAGGCCTGATGCCTAAGCAACCGAAGCTCCTCACCCTTGGGTAAACTGCAAAACATTGGCAACACAATAGCCTGTGATCTATGGAAGGTGCTGGCTACCTTAGGCAAAAACCCTGGATCTGTCTTTACTACATCATTAAAAATTGTGAGGAAAGGTTCTCTGACTGAAAGGGCCTGTAATTCACTGACACTATGCGCTGATGTAATTGCGACTAGAAAAATGGTCTTGAGTAATTCCTGATACTGATCCATCCTTGAGGTGCTCAAAAGGGAAAACCCACTAGGGCCTGAAGAACTAAACAGGTCCCCGGTGGGACATGTTTTGACAGCCACAGGTTTGGACCTAGTGATCGATATAAAAAAAATCTTGTGATGACAGGATTTTCCAAGAAAGTACTGTAGGGAAAACACTAATAGCGGCAGCTTGAACTTTAAAGTACTAAGCCAGGGATAGAACCTTGTCGGCACCTTTCTGAAAAAATTCCAGAATAGACGGGTCTTTAAAAAAAAAAAAAAAAAAAAAAAAAAAAAGTTTCGAACCACCAACAGTTGAATTTCTTCCAAATTTTACAGTATATGGCTCTAACGGGCTTCCCCCAATTAACCAGAGTTCTGACAACGGAGAATTCCTGAGAGCTTAACATCTTTTCTTCACATACCAAGCCATTAAGTTCAAGGGTGGGTGTGACACTGGACCATGAGACAACAAGTCTTGTCTCTTTGGCAGGCTGACTAGAGGCTCCGATGCTAGAGCCTGCAGAAGGGGAAAAAACCATTGGCCAAAATGGGGCCATTAAGATATCCGTTCTCCAAAAGAAACTTTCGGAGGACTTCTGGGATAAGTCTGATCGGGGGAAAGGCATAGCAGAGGCTGAACGGCCAAGGATTTGCTAGTGGAGTCTATTCCCAAGGAGTGATCTACTGGATTCAGGGAAAATTTGTCTTGCATTTTGTCTGGGTTGCAGAAAGATCCACCTCAAGTGAACCCCATTTGCTAGTAATCTCTGCAGAGCTCTTCGGGTGGAGAGAAATCACTACACACCTGATATTAGCCGAGGTAGTTTGCCAGACCACTTCATACCCCCTTGCTTTTTGAGGTACGCTACTGTATAAATCTTGTCGGATTGAATCTGTAGGTGGCGACCGCTGATCTGACTGAAAGGCTTCTAAGGCTCTCTGTACTGCTAACAGCTTTGCACTGTTCAGATGGGCTCCCCATCCATAGGAACGCTCATCTGTTGTGATCTTACAAGATACTGGAATGCACCATTCCAATCCCTTGGTTAGGTGAAGTAGCAACCACCACCACCACAGGGTTCTTTACCCTGGATGGTATCAGAACCTGTCCCATTTTCTTAGGAGGAAGAACTGCAGTGGTTAGAGAAACCTTGCCCACAGTACGGCAGGAAGAGAGGTCATTAGGCCTACCACTTTTGAGATTGAATGAAACCCACCGGCTGGTTTGCAAGGATGCAACCCAATGTCACTTGAAACACTTTCCCTGAGGAAGGAAAAATTGTTCTAGCACCAACAAGACTTCTTGTTAATTAACCAGCCCAGGGACTGGAGAAATCCCTGAACCGTCTGGAGATCCTTCTCTAGCTTCTGGTGCGACTGCCACTATTAGGAGATCGTCGATGTATGGTAGGACCAAAATTAATTTTAGTCTTAACCACTTCAATACTGGGCACTTAAACCCCTTTCCTTCACGGACCAATTTTCAGCTTTCAACGCTGTTGCAGTTTGAATGACAATTGCGCAGTCATGCGACACTGTACCCTTATGAAATTTTTATCATTTTTTCACACAAATAGAGCTTTCTTTTGGTGGCATTTAATCACCCCTGGGTTTTTTATTTTTTGTGCAATAAATTAAAGACTGAAAAAAAAAAAACGATGCATTTTTCTGCGTTTGTTATAAAATTTTGCAAATAAGTAATTTCTCTTCATAAATTTTGACCAAAAATGATACTTCTACATTACTTTGGTAAAAATAACCCAAATCTGAGTTTATTTGGTGTTGGCGGACAGACAGATGTGACGGGGACATACCGATGTTTTGTGTATGGTGACAGATATGACGGGGACATAAATGTTTGGGGACTGAGATGTTTTGGGGACATACAGATGTTTTGTGTATGGTGACAGATGTGATTGGGGTCATACAGATGTTTTGGGGGCATTTATATGTATGGGGACGGGTATCAGTGTGCTTGGTGCACTGTGTGGGGGGCGATCTGTAACAGCTTTCTGCATGAAATCCTCATGCAGAAAGCCGTCACAGAGCTGCAGCCCCCCCCTCCCCCCCGCACTGAGCTCTCACTGAGCTCGGTGGGGGGGAGAACTGTCACAGAGACGTTCGTCTGTTTACAATGGGACGGCTGTGATTGGACACAGCCGTCACATGAGTGGGAGGGCCAGTCACTGCACCCGTATCCCGATCTCTGCTCAGCTGGATCCTGTGATCATAATGATCACAGGATCCAGCAGCAGCACGGCGCGTGGCCGCGCTGCGAGCTCCCGTTCTGCTGGACGTAAATACACGTCCTGTCAGAACGGGGAAGCTCCCACCCGGCCGTATATGTACAGTGGCCGTGTGGGAGGTGGTTAAAAATGGAGCCAATGCTTCTCCCAGCACTTTCGTAAGGATGCATGGTGCCGATCACAGCCTGAAGCGCAGTGCCTGGAACTGAAAAAGGGATTTTATTAAAACTTACCTTAAAATCCTTTTCTGAGTTCACTGACAGACGCAGCTCTCCATTGACGTGTGGGGTTATATGCAGATCCTATTAGGAGTTAACTAGGCAAAGAAAGAAAGCAAGCTGGCGCCTCCCAGGGGGCTGTCCTCTCCCCATATAATCTCCCTACTCTGCTCAGTACATCAGTTCGTAAGAAGCCGTACCGAAAAAAAAAAACGCAGAGGGGTGGGTGCTGCGTCTGTCAGTGAACTCAAAGATTTTACGGTAAGTTAATAAAATCCTTTTCTCCTACTTTCACTGACAGACGTAGCTCTCCATTGACATGTGGGGATGTCCCAAAGCTGTGTCATTAAGAGGGGTGGGCAAACGACAACTGTACACTGCCACCTGTAAAACTCGTATGTTCGACTGTTCAAATCGCGCATACGAACGATCGATTTCGCATACAACAGTCGTGAGTACGACCTGTTGTAGGCGCGGGAGAAGTTTGGTGGAGGATAGGCATACAGAAGACAATACCGACCCAAAGATGCCACGAGTGCATCTGTGGCCACTGCCAACGGGTCTCTTGTCCTGCACACAAAGGACTTCACTTTGTGGTTGAACCAAGACGCCATGAGGTCCACGTCTGGCGTGCCCCACTTGTGACAAATCTGGTTGAACACTTCTGGATGGAGGGACCATTCCCCCTGATCCAGCGTCTGGCGACCGAGGAAGTTCGCCTGCCAATTTTCTACGCCTGGAATGTAGATGGCGGAGATTGCCGGAACGTGCAGAATGAGAGCTGCTTCCACTGCCGCACTTCTCGTTCCGCCCTGATGGTTCACATACGCCACCGCTGTGGCATTGTCCGACTGAACCCGAATCGGGAGCCCTTGTAGCCTCCCTGTCCAGCGGGATAGACATTGATCGCTCTTCGCTCCAGCACATTGATCGGAAGGAGAGACTGTCGACCAACGACCCTGGGTCGACAGAGCTCAGGACGCCCCCCCAGCCCGGCGTCCGTCGTGATTATAGACCACGTCAGGGGAAGAAACGATTCTCCCCCCCCCCCCCGTCAAAGCTGGGGCCCGAAGCCACCAGGCCATGGAAGCCCTGGTCTGACGATCCAAGTTGACCAACTGGTCCAGACAGTGGGGATCTGTCCCACCGAGACAGAATCGCTCGCTGCAGTAGTCGAGTGTGACTCTGAGCGTAAGGTACCGCCTCGAAAGCAGACACCATGAGCCCCAGCACACAGAACTGATGACTGCCGGCGAGACAGTAAGGTTCCTACTGCTGATTGCAGGGACTGCAGCTTGGCTGGGGGTAAGAACACCTTCGCCTGCTCCGTGTTGAGAATCAGACCCAGATATTCCAGGCGACAGGACAGGGTCAATGACGACTTCTGCAGGTTGATCAGCCAACCGAAGTCCTTTAACGAGGCCATGGTGATGGACACGCTCTGCTCCAGGGCTGTGGCAGACTCCGCTCTCAGAAGCAAGTCGTCCAGGTAAGCTACCGCCGCAATGCCCCTCTGCCTCAGCAGGGCCAGCACTGGGGGCACCAACTTGGTGAAGACCTGAGGAGCCGAGGCCAGACCGAAGGGCAGTGCCACAAATTGGTAATGGAGATCTCCCACCGCAAATCGCAGAAAGCGCTGGTGTCAAAGACAAATGGGAACATGGAGATATGCGTCCCTGATATCCAGGGACGCCAGGAAGTCCCCTTGATGCAGGGCGGCCACAACCGAGCGGACCAATTACATCTGGAATTTTCACGCTTTCACATAAAAGTTTAGCGCCTTCAGGTCTAACACTGGCCTTACCCCCCCCCCCACCTTTTTTTGGGGACCACAAATGGGTTCGAGTAGAAACCGTGAAACCTCTGACTGAGGCACCGGCACATCACCCCCTGGTCTGATAGTGCCTGAACCGCCCCGAAAATGCCTCCCGACGTTGATGCGGTAGTCTCAAGTTCGATGGGAAGAACCTGTCTGGGGGTAGAGTGCTGAACTCTATTGTGTACCCGGAGGACACAACTTCCTGCACCCACCGGTCGGAAATGCGGGCAGTCCACCTGTCTGCGAACCCCAGAAGACGTCCCCCCCACCCGATCGTCGGGCCGGGGCAAACCATCATGCAGAGGAGGGTTTATCATCTGTCTTTTCGTTTTTGCGTTGCCAGGGCTTTTTACCGACCCCTGCAGCAGCCTTGTCGGCTCACACAGGCCCTTGCCCGCTGCGCCAGTGGCACGAAAAAAACTCTAATGACCCGAAGAGACAAGTCCCTGTTAGCAGCGAAATTCTCGCCGCCTGGGCTCCGGAAGAAAGGTACTCTTCCCGCCCGTGAAATCCTTAATGATTTCGTCCAACTGAGGCCCAAAGAGATGGCCACCCTGAAAGGGGAGGTCCACTAAACCTTTTTTTGGAAGCGTAGTCACCAGACCACGAACGTAACCAGAGGACCCGTCTGATAAGGACTGCAAAAAATACACATTTTGGACAACATAGGGAGCAGGTCTAGAGCTGCATCACACAGTTATTTGATACTATGAAACACATGTTCTGCTTTCTGCAACGCTTCAAGCGTTCTGCCGCAGTCCAGATCATTCTGCAGCTCTGCCGTGCATTCAGATAGATATTGCACCGCCATGGCAGACGCCAGGGCCGGTCGCAAGGCCGAACCAGCCAAAATGAAAAGTGCCTTAGACACTGCCTTCATTCTATCGGCAGGATCCTTAGACGGCGACCCCTCCAGGGGAATAGTCGTCTCCTTGTTCAGTCGCCCCACCGGTGGGTCCACCGTAGGGGACACCCACTTTTTATAAAACTATCCTCAAAAAGGATACCGGATAGCGAAACGCTTAGGCATGGTGAAGGAATGCTGCGGGCGCTGCCATTCCTGATAGATCAAATGATCAAAAAATGTATCATAAGGGTAAGCTCTCGGTGACCTAGGGGGCTTGGCAGTCCCACAGAAATAAGTGGACGTCTGCAACTCACCATTTTGGTCCAGTCGCAAAGACACACGGATGCCAGAAATTATTGCAGACACCAGTGCCTTTTCGCGCACTGCCTTAGCCCCCTGGTCTTGTTCCCATCTGAGGGACAAAGTTCACCCTCAGAAAGCTCCACGGGGGTCCGTGACCCCCGACGCTACTTCCGGTTCAGAATCCTCCCCTGAACAAGGGGGAGGGGCCGCTTTTTAGGGGCCCAGGAGAGCCTCAGTGACCCGCCTCTACCGGCGGCTAACGCAGGCAAAATGCCAAAAACCACCCTGCAGCCCGCCCTAGCGGGGCTCACCCACCACTCCTGACGGGTGCAGCTGGTAGCCACCCGGTTGCAGACTTTTCTCCCCAGCTGGGGAGGGATGCTGCTGGCCACAAGCCCCTGGACAGGATCAAGCCCTGACAGTGGGCACAAGTGGGGATGACCCACTGGCCGACCGCACGGAACGGGCACAATGCGGCGGGACCCACTAATATCCTGGGACTGGCTCGCATCGGTTGGCCGTGCTGGGGAAAGTACAGGGTTTTTTCAGGAACCCTCTATGCCCCAGCTGGCTTCTTGATAGTAGTCTTCATTAGCTTTAGAAAAAATAAAGCGGTAGCAAAAATTGTAACCGCAGGTACCATAAGGGAGCCAGGTCAACTCCTTGCAGTAGGCATGTTAAAACTGATGTACTGAGCAGAGTAGGGGGATTATATGGGAAGAGAGGACAGCCCCCTGGGAGGGGCCAGCTTGCTTTCTCTCTGCCTAGTTAACTCCTAATAGGATTTGCATATAACCCCACATGTCAATGGAGAGCTGCGTCTGTCAGTGAACGTAGGAGAAATGACAGATTTCTGCTCCCATTTTCACCGCTAGTCTCAAATTTTTGGTATGCTGGATGAAAAATCGGATTGTGCAAATAGGCATCCCACCCATATAAGTCAGCAGCTACAAAAAGTGTAGCTGCTGACTTATCGGCCACTCACCTGTCCCTCGCTCCAGCGATGCGGTCGCCCAAGGGCTCGCTCTTTGTCCCCTCCCTTCGACTGCCCTGGCATCACAAGTGTGGGCACCGGCTAATTTATCAAAGATATGTGAATAAAAGCCTATGCCCTGCTCCAATCGAGGGACTGGGATCAGGACTTTGTTCCACCAAGTCTCCAATCTGAAGGCACAGGGCTGTCTTTACCTGATCGCAGGGAGGACTGGTAATCTCTGGTGACTGCAAAGAGAATTCCAGCCTATGCCCATTGGCCACCAAGTCCAACATGAATAGGCTTGAGGTGACTGCTGCCCACTGGGAGGAATGCCCTGAATATTCCTCCCACTGGGAGACCAGAGTCATTGTGGCATTGTGGGTTGTTGGGAGGGTAACACAAGACACCCCCACCTCTGCCTTTGTGGCCAGTCCAATGCTTTTTGGGCTTACTTGCTTGAAAATTATTGTTTCCTCTGGATTTTACCATTCTAATTTTATTGCATCTAGAAGGGAGCTGTGCACAGGAAAAAGCCTGGCCTTTTTCTTATGCTTTCCTTCATACACAAGATCGTGCTTTGACAATTGCACCCTCTCTTCAATTTCAAGTGTCGTATAGATTTCAATGCATCAACATCCTCTAGAGCCGGTTTATACCTAGAGCCCCTGACAAAATCCTTCTTAGGCTCTACGTCTGATTCCTCCTAATAATGGGATGAAACTTCTGGATCCTCACTAACCACACTCTGCGGCTGAACTCCAGAAGGGGCCGAAGTTCTATATAAAAGTGACCAGGGGACCTGCATTCGGTCAATTTGGGATTTAAAAGCGCTAAACGTTGAAGTTAGCTCATCTTACAGATGCAAGCATTTTCTGACAAGATACAGCTGGATCATGTTAGCTTTACTCACCTCCAAAGCGGCCAGCCGCATTGCCAGCAGAGATCTGCTAACCTGGGCCGTGGGAATCCAGCACACCGGATCAGGGGCTACACCCTGCCGCTCCCCAGACGTCTCCAGCAGTCCTGGCCTTCTCCAGGCACTGAGGACAGGGGGAAGAAAAGCCACTCCAACCCAAAGATGAAGTTTCACACTGCTGGCCCTGTAGGGGGAGCCTGGAGGACTGCCTTTTATTTTGAACTCGTTTCCTGTTCTGGCAGGAGGAGCCCTAGGTCTCATGGGCTGTCCTGGAAGACGCCTTGAGAAAATATGGTCCAGGCAGATTTGTTCCTTGGTACTCAAAACTTGATGTTAGTCCAGCCCAGATTGAAGAGAAAGAAAAAAAAAAAAATAATAAAAAAAACACTCATGACTGTATATGACTAATTGATAGCTTCCTGCAATGAAAATTCCTTACTTTGCGCAAAGCAAAAGCCTCCAGGTACAATAGACCTGGAAAGTAGTGATGAAATTAAAGAGGCTGCTGTTCCTCAGGACTGTGGCTTCAATAGCCATGGTGTTAAAATCAGCAATCAAGCAGCAGAAAATTACTGACCCTTGACAAATCTAGAGTACCAGATCCCCGGGGACAATTTGGTATGCAAAATCACCAGGATAACCCTCAATTTTAAGGGAAGGGTGGACACAAGATAAAGTTGCACCACTTAACCCCCATAGTTCTCATCCCAAGCAGCTCATTATATTCAAATAGTCAGTGCCCAAAAAATACTCACCCCACAAACCAAGCTGGAACATTCTTGCACAGCAGATTACCTCTTACACCAGTGTGGCAACCAGTAGGCACCCTACTGCCTGAGTGCCTCAATATAGAGATGTATCCTGTGTTTGGAGTGTAAAACCACCTCTCCCCCCCCCCCCCGAAATACTCTCACCAGGGCTTTTGGTCACTGAATGCTCCTACACCTGTTGGAAGAGCTGGCTGTGCTCCTATGTGGCAGACACCTGTACATTAGTTGAAGTGGTGAGAACCCGTGACCACGAATGAGTTGTAGATAGTTTATACAATGGACTTCAAGACTCATGGATGCGTTTCATGCTCACTATATACTTTGATAGAGAATTTGCCTCCATTAATCTGATGAAGCAGTAATGGCAACAAAGTATTTAGTCAAGTGCCCCAATTAGTATATGGCAGCAGATACGAATATGCCTTTAAGTAGCTATAAATGGATCATGCTTTGCTGTTTTTTTTTGCCTTCCTCTAGATCAACTGTGGGTGAAGGATTGTATGGGGGATTGTTTGGTTATATACAAATTTTTTTTTTATATATTTTTTTTTGGTTAAACTAGATGGACTTATGTGTCTGTATTTACATAGTTAGGTTGAAAAAAAAAGCATGATATTTATATGTTGGGGAGGCTTGTGATTGAGGATACGTATCCTGTTCAACTTTAGCACAGATCTTTTGGATGCTCCTTGGAGTTTCACTTTTTTTTAATTTTATGGACTGTGAAAGCAATATTTTAATGATTATATTAACATGTATATGGTGCCATATAAGTTAGTATTTTGTTATTATCTATGATTTCAGATATGGCACCCTGTCAAAATGGTTACAGTAGATTATCGTCACAAGTATGACTTCTTGGTCATGGCCTCAATAGGACCTGAGACCTGCTCCATGAACTCTTTACATGGCAGAAAGTTTCTTAGAAAGGGAGGCGGCTTAAATAACAGTGCTGCATTATTACCCAAGGCAGGCAGGGAAACAAAGGTGCAGCCATCTCAGGACAGGGTACCAGGACCCTGGTCACCCCAAAAGGGAGTTTAGATGCTGAATCTCAACAGCTGAGACCCTTGTATTTGCTTCTAATATGCCATGCCTGCACAGAATTGCCCCCAAGGGGCACTCATGATCCACTGCTCTAGTGGAGTGAAAGGGAATCCCTCAATGCTACACCTGTAGGCCACCATCCAGGCTAGGAGTGTCACCACTATGTTGTGCTATGCACTATAAGGAGAAGCTTCCTGGTCAGCATCCAGTGGCAGATCTGGACTGTGCAATAGTCTTCAAATCAAGGTGGCACAATATGTGCAATAGGCCATGCATGTGCAGTGGTGCTCTGGGGAACAGGAAGAACCATGCTATAACGAAGTATATTCTAGCACTACTAAAAACTTAAAATCCCACCCACAAATGTGTATAAAAACTAATCACGTATAGACGGGGGTTAAAACCGCTGCATAAGGGTTACGTTTGGGGGTGGTGTGCTATAGGAGTGCAGATTTTTCCATTTGAACAGTGCTACCACAAGTGTCCTTTGGAACTACACCCTTCTGGACAACGGGCACCAAAAGCACCCAATACCTGCCCATGCTTCACCTGCCAAATACCAGAAACGTAACCTCAAAAAAGCAAAATGCACAGATCCTGGGTGAAAGATTACTTCCACTCTACATTGTTAGATGCAGAACCCCTTTCCTGGCTTTGCTCTACTGGATGGGCATACCGCTGCAGGAGTTTAGAGTTTGGGCTCCAGGCAAACTCTGGATCCATAGTGCACCCTGTGGCTTACTTCACATGTTGCACTGTGCACAAAGGGATCACCCACAGCAGGATCCAGGGGAGAAACATAACAGACTGGTCCTATGTCTTCAGTGCTGCGGGGCTCCAGGTATGGTCAAGTTCAAGATACATCTTATCTTGAACTGCATTGTTAATTGGGTGAGCGGTTTTCAGGATGTTTATATGCCAGTGAAATTTCTGCTTTTTGTTCGTGGAGCGCATTGGTGGTGACGCAATGCGTTCCATGTTGTGTTTTTCTTATATTGTGATGCTTTAATCACTGACACTAGTGTTGAGCGAACCCGGACTGTAACGTTCGGGTCCGTACCGAACTTTCGGGTGTCCGGGCACGGACCCGGACATTTCAAAAATCGTTGGGGTTTGGTCCGGGGTTCTGCCATTTTACTCCACGTGTTGAGAAGCTGCAGGGCAGCCAATCAACAAGAGTTTCACTGGTTTGCCCTTAGAAGCCATCACAGCCATGCCTACTAATGGCATGGCTGTG
Source organism: Glandirana rugosa (assembly GCA_018402905.1). Lineage (NCBI taxonomy): Eukaryota > Metazoa > Chordata > Amphibia > Anura > Ranidae > Glandirana > Glandirana rugosa. Next base: position 548,187 of record BLSH010231174.1, read on the forward strand.
ATTGGCAAGTGCATCATGTGACCCAGCCTCTTTATAAGCTGGAGTCACGTAGTGCTGCAGTCACATGCTCTTGGGTTAGTGTAGGAAAAGGAAGCTGACAGCGTGAGGGAGAGAATCGAGACATTTTAAGACCTGATCCTGCATCCTGAGATAGATTACTTTACTACTGCTGTCTGTGCTGTTGCTCTGAGGACAGATAGCAGAAATTAGAGATTTCAAATACTGCTGCTTTGAGTTGCAGATCAAACTCTGCATAAAACAACGATCGCCACGATTGTGCTCAACGATCAGATTGTTGGGGGAATTTGAGATTTCAAATACTGCCGCTTAGAGTTGGAGATTGCAGATTAAACTCTGTCTAACGAAACGATCGTACACAACGATCAGATTGTGGGATCGTACACAACGATCAGATTTTGGGAGTAATTTGAGATTTCACATACTGCTGCTTTGAGTGATCTGACTGCACTAGGTAGAGGCTTCTGCTTAGACTAGCAACTCGTGTTAGCACCGCTAGCAACAAAATACGTCTCAAACTAGACGTTGAGTTTCGTCGTCATAAACTTTAGAGATTAAAGACGATAGACAGGAGTCTCGTTGTCGTGTCTGTCGTCATCATTTCATTAGATAGAGTCCTACGTCCTAGTCCAGAATTTTACAGAGCTAAGAGAGGGAGTGCGACAGTCGA
>BLSH010231174.1:560510-577863 GCA_018402905.1 Glandirana rugosa
GGGGGGGGGGGGGGGCGGCTCCCACCTTTCAGACGTAGGCCCACCGATGGCACCGCAGCCTGACCATTCACTCGCGGGACGGAAGGAGGTGTGTACCCCTCACTTCTCCCGGGCTACAGGTTTTTACGTTAAAAACTTACCAGTCCGACGCCACGGTAGCCACCCGGATGCAGACTTTCCACCCTCGGCGGGGGGGGGGGGGGGGTCGCTGCAGGCCCAGAGTCACCCTGCCGAACGAATCGGGAAGGGGACCAATATGGGGGATCTCGCCCCGGGCCACCCGCACGGAACGGGTAAGATGCGGCGGGTCCCTGTGTTGGGGCCGGCTTCGCATCATGTTGGCCAGGTCGGGGAAAGTACAGAGCACTAAGACTCTCAATGCCCCGACCGGCTTCTTGATAGCAGATCATCTTGATTGCAGAAAAAAGAAAATGGTCACAATAGGACCGCAGTTCCCTATAGGGAAGCCAGGTCAACTCCTTGCGAACTAGGCATTGAAACTGGAGAGCTCCTCTGGGAGAGGGGTTTTAAGGTAGGAAAAGAGGACGGCCCCCAGGGGAGGGGCCAGCTGATTTCTTTTCCCTGCCTAGTTAACTCCTGGTAGGACGAACATAAAACCCACAAAGTCATGAAGAGCTGCGTCTGTCAGTGAACGTAGGAGAAAAAACCTTTGCGTTGAAATATGTTAAGCTTTAAACACTTGCTATTTATTATAATTCTCCTGTCTGAAAGTTTGTCACGTGACCAGCACAGCACAGTGCAGATTCACATATCAGCAAAGTACAAGAAACTCCTCCCATAGAACTTTCCAGGACAGGAAAGACCTGGGAAACATGCTACCTATGGAGGTCATGACGTCCTGGACTTTGTGGCAGTACCAGTATCTCATTTCTGCCAGTGATGTGCTTTAATGTAACAATCCTAGCAGCTGAAGAGCACCTCCCCCGCTGCCTTTCCAGGGTCTTCCATCCCACCAGGGAGCCCAGGACTGAAGCTGGCGTTTGTTAGCTTACCATAGAGATGACCGAGGACTGGAACATCCCTTATCTTTATGGTCTAAAACCAGAAGCAATGAGTATCCATCACTTCAGGTTTTGCCATCACTAGCTTTTGAAAGCATTGGATCATACAGACCCCAGATGTCTCAGTAAAGAGGATTCGGCACCACCCATGACATCGAAAGGATATAAGGATATGGATATGGATATATATATATATATATATATATATATATATATATATATATATATATATATATATTTTTTTTTTTTTTAAAGCTCCCTGCATCCCATTGCCTATGAAGATTTTTTTTTTTTTGTACCCTAGTTTGGTACCACTGCACACCATTTTAAAAAGTGACATTTTTATATTTCGAAAAAAAAAAAAAAAAAAAAGTGGTATTCTAATTTTTTTTTTTTTTTAAATCACTTGTGTTCAACCCCTCAATGCCGGCGCCTTCCAGCCCTTCAAGGGTTCTGATGGTGGGGGCAGGGTTTAGGATCATGTGACTGCCGTGATTGGCCATCACATGATCAGAAGGCTCCCAATCGCAAGTAGCGTTCGGGAGTTAGGCACTGGTAATTGCCAGGGGTGTGCTCTTGACACAGGCTTACGCAAATATGCAGCCTTTTGGCGGTTCCAAGTGATTACATGTAGGAGAGACATGTCAAAATGAGCTCCAATAGGGAAGTAGTTCAACAAGGTATAGATGTTTAGATTACAGCAGCATGATCTTTAGAGATAAAAAGGGATGGCAAACATTGTATGTCTAAGATTCCCTTTAATGCACTAGAATAGACAAGCAGTGGGAAACACATGATTAACTCTTAACCATGAGTGAAACAAGAACTACATATATGCACATCACTTGCATTAAACCAGCAGCATGTTCCTCAAATCATTTTTCTACCTGTTGAGACAGCTAGAAAATCTGTAGATTTTAAACTTAACTGGGCAACAATGCCGTTAGTCCTGCAGTAACCTGTGCAGCATTGCTACCTGTTGACAAGATGATCTTAGATTCTTTTAAAGCCAAATTGAACCCTCTTATTAATGCAGTGCAGTTATACTGCAAAATCTACCAATATACCTTGTTGCAGCAAGGGATAAGCCATATGCCACCAGCACAAACCAGAATTTGACCACAGCTCAAGGTCTCCTGTAGTCCAACAAGGCCCAAGGGACACTACTCAGGGAGCAAGAGTAGTACTGTTCTAAATTCCTTGCTATTGTAGCAGAAGGATGGTTACTAGCAGGGGCACTAGGCTGCTGTAACCATCCTTGTGCTACAATAGCAAGGAACGTTTAAACTTTGCAGCTGCGTATAAAAACTGCATAACTATATACAGCCTGCTTATATTACTGCATAAAGAGTGTTACACATGGGCTGTAAAGTGCCAAGGTAAAGCCCAACCAAACAGTACAGTTACAGTAAATTTGTCTGGGTATAAAACTTTTGAAAAACGGACTGCAGTAAGCACTCCCCACAGCGTCATACAGTTGTATGCAATAGTTAAGGAACCCCTGACAATTTGCATGATTGCCATTTATAAATATTTGGGTGTTTGGAACAACAATTTAATTTTGATCTATCAAATAACTGAAGGACACCATAATATTTCAGTAGTGAGATGGGGTTTTTGGATTAACAGAAAATGCGCAATATGCATCAAAAAAAAAATTAGACAGGTGCATAAATTTGGGCACCCCAACAGGGGGAAGAAAAAAAAAAAAAAAAAAAAAAAAAAAAAAAAACACCCCACATTGATATTTAGTAGAGCCTCCTTTAGCAGAAATAAGTCTCTAGATGCTTCCTATAGCCTGTAAGGAGCCATTCCTCCTTACAAAACATCTCCAGTTCAGTTAGGTTTGATGGTTGCCGAGCATGGACAGTCCACTTCAAATCGTCCCAGAGATGTTCGATGATATTCAGGTCTGGGGACTGGGATGGCATTCCAGAACATTGTACTTGTTCCTCTGCATAAATGCCCGAGTAGATTTTGAGCAGTATTTTGGCCTGTTTTGTTGAAACATCCAGCCCCGGTGTAACTTCAACTTTGTGACCGATTCCTCAACATTCAGAATCTGCTGATATTGAGTGGAATCCATGCGACCCTCAACTTTAACCAGATTCCCAGTACCAGCACTGGCTACACAGCCCCACAGCATGATGGAACCTCCACCAAATTTTGCTGTGGGTAGCAAGTGTTTTTCTTGGAATGCTGTGTTCTTTTGCCGCCATGCATAACGCCCCTTGTTATGACCAAATAACTCAATCTTTGTTTTATCCATCCACAGCACCTTATTCCAAAATGAAGCTGGCTTGTCAAGCGACTCCATTTGTGGTGTGTGCAGAAAAGGCTTCTTTCGCATCACTCTCCCATACAGCTTCTCCCTGTGCAAAGTGCGTTGAATTGTGGAACGATGCAGTGACACCATCTGCAGCAAGTTGATGTTGTAGGTCTTTGGAGGTGGTCTGTGGGCTGTTTTTGACCGCTCACCATCCTTCGCCTCTCCAATATGTTATGTGGCCTGCCACTTCTGACCTTAACTGTGCCTGTGGACTTCCATGTCCTATATTCCTCACAGTGGACACTGACAGCTTAGATCTCTGCGCTAACGTTTTGTAGATTTCCCCTAAACCATAATGTAGAACAATCTTTGTTTTCAGGTCATTTGAGTGTTGTTTTGAGGCCCCCCATGTTGCCACTCTTCAGAGGAGAGTCAAAGAACTTGCAATTGGCCATACCTTTTCTCATGATTGGATGCACCTGTCTATGACGTTCAAGGGTTAATGAGCTCACCGAACCAATCAGTGCCAAGTAGTTACAGGTATTCAAATCAACAAAATGACAAGGGTGCCCAAATTTATGCACCCAATTTCGTTTTGATGCATATTGCACATTTTCTGTTAATCCAATAAACCTCTTTTCACTACTGAAATATTACTGTGTCCTTCAGTTATTTGATAGATCAAAATGAAATTGCTGATCCAAACACCCAAATATTTATAAATAATCATGGAAATTGTCAGGGGTTCCTAAACTTTTGCATACAACTGTAGCTTGTCCCAACCTGTACCTATCAAAGTCCATGATACCACTTGATCTGCATATGTGGAGGTAAAGTTATGCAGCCTGGCCAGGGGGTCCTTGAAAGTGGGAGCTGTGCAACCCATCTTTGAGGCTGCACTGCAGTTTACTTTAGACATTTAACAGACCACCAGGAAAGGGAAGGGGAACTCCCATTGAACGCATCACCTGCTGATTTAAAGCCCTGCAACAGCGTGGGGAGAGCAGAGACCCCAAAGAAAATTGCCACGTAGGGAGGCAATGTGCCAGGGTAATGGCATAACAGCAGAAAGAAAACCATTAGGCCTCATGCACACAGCACATCTTTACTGCCGCTTTTAGCAGCGTCAGGGGCGTGACCACACAGCTTTCAGTACACTGACCATGATCCAGGACTCAACCAGGGAACGCCGCAAGTGAGAGATCAAGAGCGGTGAGAGTCAACAGATCAGCCGTGCAGTTTGATATCAAATATGATTATGACACGCTTTTGAAGGATGTTTATTGTGTAAGCAGGGATTTTGAGGGGCGGGGTTCCTTTTAGCAAAAATACAGGATTACACTATTCGTGTCCTCCCCTTTTTTGCATTGGTACAATATTTGATGTCTGATGGAGTAACCAGTTGGGGATAGTGGTCAGATCGGGAGAGATCACCATACAGTTACCAAGATGGAAGCCCCTTTCATCAGATGAGACCATATCAAAGGAGAATCTAAATCAAACTTGTGGTGCATGCATAGCCATAAGGGGAAGGAGAGCACACGGTGAAAGGAGGATTATAGCTCAAAGAACATGTGAGGCTGTATAGATCTTTCACTGGGAGTATGCCTACTATATAAAAAACTCTCCAGCAATAGAGACCAAACTGAGCATGTGCAAAAGTACTACCCTCACTGTCTTATCTAGCTTTGCCAAGAGACCCTGCAGGAGGGGGGAGGATCTGTCCATACAGGATCAAACAGCCTTTTTACACAATGCAAAGGATTAACCCCTTATGTTCCATGGCGAGTATAAAAGCATGATATAACTATAAATACAGACAGATTTTACTGTTGTGAGTTTAGTAACACTTTAAAGGTGAATATAAGCCCTAGCCCATCATTCAGCTATCAAATGCCAAAAACCTTAGTTGAACTGTTGAATGGTGGGGTGGGCATTCTGGAACTATTTCCAGGCCTGTGTAAAGCACTGATTGTGAGACCCACAGGACAATGTAATTTGAAAGATCAGAGATAGCACTTTATCTTAACCACATGTCCACTACAAGGGCAATATTTCTACTTGTGTGGGCATGCACTAACTGGTAAGATGTGCTGATATTACATCTGCATGGAAGCCATTCCCCAGCAGGATCGAATCGATGCTTAGGCCTCGTACACAGGGGTATGCCAAGAGAAAAAAAAAAAAAAAAAAAAAAAAAAACACCCACGCAGTCCTATGCTATTTAACCTAAACACCGGCATCAAGAACGCTGGTACTGCGTTAGTGAGCATTTTGCCAGCTTAGCCTCGGAACACACCGATCCCGCTTTCTATTTACAGCTAACCAACGCCAATGCCCTTACAGCTTAAAAACATCAGCGTTTTTATGTGGTCACTGAACATGTAGAGCTGCAAAAAACATGGCATCAAAAAACACCTGTTTGTATGAGCAACGAGGCACATTCTGTAGGAGAAAAAAAAAAATAAATAAATCACAAGATTGTAATAAATCTTCAGAAAGCTGGTAGTTTCATTTTACAGCTTTTGGCTGCAAGGGGTAAATATGAAACTTGTGTACTGCACTTGAGATGTGCTTACATGGCCCTAAACAATAATGCTGTCATACTTCCCAACACCATTTCTGAACCTTATGAATGGTTGAGGACAGAAGTGCTTTCTGCCTCCATCATTCAAGAGGTTCTTTCTTCCGATGCAGACCAGGAAAACATTCCATGAAGGATAAAGCCAACCCTTCTCAATTTTGTGCATCCCAGAATATGCACCCTTATGTAAAATGTTTAAACCCACAACACTAGAAATGTAACTAGCATATCTTTGACACATTCATATGAAATTTACATTTAGATGTACCAACTCAAACATCTGATTTAGGCAGAAAACCAGGACAGACCCTGAGACCAGAACTGCAGCCCTCATACCCCTGCAATATCTATTTTAGAACTTGGCACATAGTAAGGCAGAGCATGGGGTGCATTCTGCTGAATCACACCCTTTATTGCAGGAGTATATGCAGGGATTAGATCCAGGACCAGTCAATCTTTTCCAGAACACAGCCTCCTGTATTAACAGCATCCTTGGGACACAGCCAAAATAACGGCAAGCTCGGTTGTAGCAATGAAAATTAACAATAGTCACTGAATGAGTACAGTTACAGATATTCAATAAAATTAATTTTGTTTTAACATGAAATTTAAAAAAAACTGTAAAATGGAATTAAAACAAAAATTAGACTACTTTTGTAGGCAAGATATGCAGAGAAGCAACTTGCAGAAAACCACTGGTAAATTGAGGATTCTAGTAGTTTGGGATTTTTGCACTAAGCCCAGACAATGCCTGTACAACATTAAAGAGGAAGTAAACCCAGATGGGTTTACTTCCTCTATGTCCCCCTGTAAAGTAGAAACATAATGGGCTACTATGCATCGCATAGTAACCCATTATGTGTCACTTACCTGCAAACGAAGCCTGCGGCGTCCAGCAATGCCCCCTCTCCTGGCGGTATCCATTTTCTGCCCCTCTTCCTTCCGGGGCTGCGACTCCGGCGATGTGACGTCACTCCTGCGCATGCCGCAAGGCACGGTCGCAGTGGAGGAACGGCACAGCACAGGCCATTCCTTCACTGCGCATGTGCCCACATGATGTTGGCACAGCTTCAACACTGCACACCTCTTGTATTAGAGTGCCCTCACTCTGGATGAAGGGGCACCTTTGGACAGTAGCATTGTCAGTCGGAAGGGAGGGGGAATGTAAGGCTCACTATACATTATACACACTTCTTATTCAATTTGCCTTAAGATTTACCAAAACCATACAATGAGGTCAAACCTAAACAGCAATCAGGCAGGCCCTTGCACTACATAGTCAGATCCATAAATATTGGGACATCGACACAATTCTAATTTGGCTCTACACACCACCACAATGGATTTGAAATGAAACAAACAAGATGTGCTTTAACTGCAGACTTTCAGCTTTAATTTGAGGTATTTACATCCAAATCAGGTGAATGGTGTAGGAATTACAACAGTTTGTATATGTGCCTCCCACTTTTTAAGGGACCAAAAGTAATGGGACAATTGGCTGCTCAGCTGTTCCATGGCCAGGTGTGAGCCATTCCCTCATTATCCCATTTACAAGGAGCAGATAAAAGGTCCAGAGTTAATTTCAAGTGTGCTATTTGCATTTGGCATCTGTTGCTGTAAACTCAATATGAGATCCAAAGAGCTGTCACCATCAGTGAAGCAAGCCATCATTAGGCTGAAAAAACAAAACAAACACATCAGAGATAGCAAAAACATAAGGTGTGGCCAAATCAACTGTTTGGAACATACTTAAAAAGAAACGCACCGGTGAGCTCAGCAACACCAAAAGACCCGGAAGACCACGGAAAACTGGTGGATGACCAAAGAATTCTTCCCCTGGTGAAGAAAACACCCTTCACAACAGTTGGCCAGATCAAGAACACTCTCCTGGAATTAGGTGTACGTGTGTCAAAGTCAACAATCAAGAGACGACTTCACCAGAGTGAATACAGAAGGTTCACCACAAGATGTAAACCATTGGTGAGCCTCAAAAACAGGAAGGCCAGATTAGAGTTTGCCAAACATCTAAAAAAGCCTTCACAGTTCTGGAACATCCTATGGACAGATGAGACCAAGATCAACTTGTACCAGAGTGATGACAAGAGTATGGAGAAGGAAAGGAACTGCTCATGATCCAAAGCATACCACCTCATCAGTGAAGCATGGTGGTGGTAGTGTCATGGCGTGAGCCTGTATGGCTGCCAATGGAACTGGTTCCCATGTATTTATTGATGTGACTGCTGACAAAAGCAGCAGGATGAATTCTGAAGTGTTTGGTCAATATTATCTGCTCATATTCAGCCAAATGCTTCAGAACTCATTGGACAGCGCTTCACAGTGCAGATGGACAATGACCCGAAGCATACTGTGAAAGCAACCAAAGAGTTTAAGGGAAAGAAGTGGAATGTTATGCAATGGCCAAGTCAATCACCTGACCTGAATCCGATTGAGCATGCATTTCACATGCTGAAGACAAAACTGAAGGGAAAATGCCCCAAGAACAAGCAGGAACTGAAGACAGTTGGAGTAGAGGCCTGGCAGAGCATCACCAGGGATGAAACCCAGCATCTGGTGATGTCTATGCGTTCCAGACTGCAGGCTGTACTTGACTGCAAAGGATTTGCAACCAAGTATTAAAAAGTGAAAGTTAGATTTATGATTGTTAACCTGTCCCATTACTTTTGGTCCCTTAAAAAGTGGGAGGCACATATATAAACTGTTGTAATTCCTACACCGTTCACCTGATTGATTTTGATGTAAATACCCCCAAATTAAAGCTGAAAGTTTGCAGTTAAAGCACATCTTGTTTGTTTAATTTCAAATCCAGTGTGGTGGTGTATAGAGCCAAAGAGATTAGAATTGTCGATGTCCCAATATTTATGGACCTGACTGTAGTTTAAGGTAAATCGAAATTGTATTGTTTAGTGTATGGTAAGCCTTCGTTTATCTAAACCTGCTTGAACATCTAAAAAAAAAAAAAAAAAAAAAAAAAAATAATAAGGTCAAACTCCATCTCACACCGCAGTTACAACAGGTTCCGTTTTTTTCCCCCCTTTTGGGATCAGGGTTTTAAATTCCCAATAAAATCTGACCATTGTATGCACCCCAAGGAAATTTTTTTTTGGGGGGGGGGGGGGGGTAACAAAAAACCCCACACAATTTTCTGCTTGAAGCTCTAAAAATTCTCAAGCCAAATGACTTGAGCGTTTTGTCCCTCATTTTCTGCTCAAACAGCAGCTCCACCCCTAATGCTTTCTTGGCTAAAAAAAAAAAAAAAAAAAAAAAAAAAAAAAAAAAAAAAACGCCCAGAGCTGTAAAATTTGTAATACACTTCTAAATGCTTTAAAAAAACCTAAACCACCTGGGGAAGAAAAAAAGAAAAAAAAAAAAAGGGGGTTAAAAAACAGAGTTAAACACAAGCAATTTTATGATTTATGGTTTTAGAGTTTTAGTAGAAGTCCCTTGGGCATCAATTGCTTGGTTGTTCTTGGTACATTTGCTTTTTGGGTTAAATAAAGCTTTTAAGATGAACTATAAGAAATTAATGCAGTTCTGAAATACAGGCAGGCATGTTTCAATGCAAACAGTGCAAGTACCCGCATTAGGCCTGCTATAAGCCACTTGCAGACTCTTGTACAGGACTGCAAGGAAAAAGCAGTACAAGGAGTCAATCCATTTCTGGGCTGAAAAGCACACTGAAAGGGAGAAAGTGATGGAATAGCATCACTGTGCTCCTCGGACTGCCTAGTCAAGCTGCGGGTAGGTCTAGGATAATCTGGACTCTGATAAATTATGCTGTCAGACTAAAGACATCTAGCACCAGAAAAATGAACTGCAGAATAAAGCTCTGGGTTGAAGGTGAAGAATGCTGCACTTTATTATCTTACTATGCCATTTTTGGCTGGAGATGGTTTTAAGGGCTCAGTTTAAAGGCCTTGTAGATTTGTCTATCCAAAAATGGATTTTTTGACTTACCATAAAATCCTTCTCTGAGTTTGACAGACGCAGCCTCTTATTCATGACACGTGGGGTTTATGCACCTTTTACCAGGAGTAGACTACGGTAGGCAGAACGAAAGTTCAGAAAAGAAAGGTTGGCCGCTCCCAGGGGGCCGTCCTCACTCAAAGTAAGGCAAGTCAAAAAATACTATTTTCTTACGTTCATTGACAGATGCAGCCTCTTATTCATGACACGTGGGGACGTCCCAAAGCAGTGTCAGAGGTGTGGGTAAACTGTACCCAAGAGAATTTTCCAGGGAGGCGCCAAGCGCAACCTACACCGCTGCCTGGAAGACTTTGCGGCCAAAAGCAGCATCCGCAGATGCTGACATCAACTTTGTAAAATTTAACAAACATGTGCACCGAGGCCCAAGTAGCCACCTTGAACACCTGAGACACTGACGCTTGGTGTCGAAAGGCCCAGGAAGTACTTATCGCCCTGGTGGAATGAGCCGTGACCGGGAAAGGGGGCTCTTGCCCCCGAACAGCATACGCATGGGTCACAGTGTTTGATCCAACGGGATACAGTAGCCGAAGAGGCCACCAAACCTTTGCGAGGTCCTTCCGTCAGCACAAAAAGCGCATCTGACCTCCGAAAAGGAGCCGTAGCTGACAAATACACCCAGAGGGCCTTCACTACGTCCAGGGAGTGCAAGGCAATCTCCTTAGGATGTGACGGGCGAGGGCACAAGGAAGGGAGGGAAAAATGTCCTCATTAATGTGAAAAGAGGAAACCACCTTCGGTAGAAACGAAGTGGAAGGGCGCAGCACCGCCTTATCCTTACGTAGGACCAAGTAGGGAGACCTACACGACAAAACCACCAATTCAGACACCCGCCTAGCTGATGTAAAGGCCACCTTTTGTGACAGCAGGTGTAAGGGGATATCCCTGATACGTTCATAGTGCTTTCTGTACTGCAGAAACCGCCCTAAGTTCAAATCCCACGGTGCCAAAGGCGACCGTACCCGAGGAGCCACATGCCGTACACTGTACAAATGTATGAATCAAAGAATGTGTCGCTAATGGACGCTCAAACAAAATCGCCAGAACAGAAATCTGACCTTTGAGTGTACTCCATTCCAATTTGTGATCCAGGCCTTGCTGGAGAAAAGCCAGCACCTGAGTCACCAAGAAAGAACGGGGGTTCCAACCCCCCCACCTCGCACTAGGCAATATAAACCTTCGTGTGATAAATCCTGCGCGAAGTGCACTTGCACGTCTTAAGCATGGTGGGGATCATTGACTCCGACCCCCCCCCCCCCCATCCCTCAGCACCTGGGACTCAATAGCCAGGCCATCAAAACCAGCGAGGGTAAACCAGGGTGCAGGATGTGCACCTGCGACAGCAGATCTTCGCGAAGCGGGAGCCGCCAGGGAACATCTGTTACCATCCGCACCACGTCGGTGTACCAAGGACGCCGAGGCCAATCCGGAGCCACCAGGATTGTCGGGATTCCCTCCACTTCTATCCTGCACAACAGCCGCGGCAGAAGTTTGAGAGGGAAAGGCATACAGAAGCCGGTACTGAGACCATGGGGCCACCAGGGCATCCGTGGCCACCACCAGCGGATCTCTCGCCCTGCACACGAAGGTCTGCACCTTGTGGTTGAATCTGGACACCGGTAGGTCCACATCTGGCGTGTCCCACTTTCGGCAGATCTGGCGGAACACCTCTGGGTGCAGGGACCATTTTCCCTGGTCCAGTGGCTGGCGACTGAGAAAGTCCGCCTGCCAATTTTCTACGCCCGGAATGTAGATGGCGGAGATTGCTGACACGTGAAGTTCTGCCCACCTCAGAATGTGGGCCGCTTCCGCAGCCGAGCTTGTCCCGCCTTGATGGTTCATGTACGCCACCGCCATGGCGTTGTCCGACTGAACCCGAACCGGGAGGCCGCGCAGCCTCCCCGACCAGTGGGAGAGGCAAAGTCTGATCGCCTGTAGCTCCAACACATTGATCGGAAGGGGAGATACCTGCGCTGACCAATGGCCCTGGGCAGATAATTGCCCATGGGAATGTGAAGATACACATCCCTGATGTCCAGGGATGCCAGAAAGTCCCTCTGGTGTAGGGCGGCCACGTGCTGGGTAGATTTCCAGGATTCGTGATATCCAGCATATCACCTAGCCGGCTACTTGATTGTATTCTTCATCAGATAGCTTGAGCAAAAGAAAAAAAAAAAAAAAATTAAATTGGGGACCCGCAGATCCCAGCAGGGAACAAAGTCTAACTCCTTGCACTAGGCAGAAAAGACTGGTGTGCTTTGCAGGGCGGAGGGGTTATACACTGATTGACGGCCCCCTGGGAGGGGCCAGCCTCTCTTTTCTGAACGTTGTGCCTAGTCTACTCCTGGTAAAAGGTGCATAAACCCCACGTGTTATGAATAAGAGGCTGCGCCTGTCAATGAACGTAAGAGAAAAACATTTTTGGCTTTACTGTGCAATGGTTTCTACTGCCATGTCACTGCTAGGAAGACTTACTCCATTTGTTCAGAAACACCATCACTGCAAGAAAAAAACAAATTATAGTTACCAGAATGAGGGAGGAAATATTCCAATAGCGACACCTGTTTCAACTGTCAAAAGCCATTTTGGAGACATTTCCTCCTACCTTGTCAACTCTGTAGGAAAGGAAGATTGGCAATAGGATACAGGATGGAAAAAAACAAAGCGTTTTGGATGCTGAACCGGCAAAACACTCACCAACGTGCATTGATGCCGTGGCAACGTTAACCAGCGTTTTCAGGTAAATAGAGGAATGTTTTTTTAAAAAAGCCTACCAACGCCGATGCAAAACGACCAAACTGCTGTTTTGCCTGATGTCGGTCCTGACTTGCTACTGCATCTGTGTGTATGAGGCCTTCGGGCCAGTTCACACTGCAGCAATCCTGGAGATCACATATGATTCGCACTGCACATCACATGCGATCTCTGTGCAAATTCAGCCATAGAGAGTAGGATGTGAATTCAGCCACACTATCGGAGCAAACTCGCACAGGACGCTTTTTCCGCAAAGGCAGAATCAAATCACATGGGTGTTCACACCATACGATCAGATTCCTGTGTGAGTTTGCAATTCACAGTGCGATATGCAAACTGATTTGGGGGCGTCATTGGCTATTGACTCCCCACAGTTCACATATGGCAGAGTGACCTGGCGCCGGGAGACAGCTGCCGTGTGAACCGGCCCTTACACTTCGAACTGACCCCAAGTGGCTTAACTGGTATTGAAACTGGGTTAAAAATGATATCCCAAGTTTTAATTGCACAGTATTTTTTATCCCAGTGACACTAAGGCTCTGTTCACATCTAGGCGTTACTACTTACAGGTATTTTTGGGCAGGCATTTTGAGCTGACAAGTGACCAATGAAAAGCAGTGTTTTTTTTTACGATGCATTTGCATATTAACCTCTTCATGATTTTGTTGCTGTGCTTTTTTCAGTTGTGCTTGTGCTCAACTGCTTTTGAAGAACATGGCTGCTAAAAATGGATTTCTTGGGTGTACAGCAGTTGCACTTTTGATGCTGAAAGAGGAAGTGTAGATATTGGGTCCATCCTATGATTGCTAATCGAGAACAGCGTGGCCAGTTCTGGGCAATGTACACTGCTTCGTGTACACAAGGACAAATTCTTCCAATACACATGGGTGTGTACGCACTAGTGCAATAAACATTTCTGCTTCTAGCAGAATAGAGCTGTCCTCCATCTTGCTGAGCTTGTGTAGGAAAGGTGTGGGCAAGGGCTGGACATGGGGTGGAGCACTGGGTCAAAAGCTCCTGCTAGGGACACAGGGCAAAAAAAAAAATAGCCAAGTGTCCCCATGGGCCTGTACCGCCTACAACCTCCTTTCCTTCCTGTATGGATCTGTCATGGTTCGCAGCTTTAACTGAATGAGAAAAAAAAAAAGAAAGCCTAGAGTGAAAGCTGAAAGTAAAGCAAGCAACCAATGGGGACAGTTTGTTCCTTTATAGGTGCCAGCATCCATGTCTGGTACAATAGTCTGAATCTTCAAACGGTCATCCTCCCTCCCCCTTGTCATCTCTCTAACTTTATTAGGCTGTCACCCCACAGGTGTGGGCGGATAGTTTATGGTGGTGGTTATTTGGTGCTAGAGTCCTACAAGACTGAGCGGGGTAATGTCACTCCACATGTGTGGGTGTACAGAGTTTATGGTGGTCGGTACAGATTTTGGGTGCTCGAGTCCTGAAAGACTGAGCAGGTGGTTTGGTGAAAGTAATGGTGGTAATGTGTGTGTTCAGTGTTAATGGTCTGGTAAAATCAAATCTGAACATTTAACTTTAGTTTTTAAACCCAAAAAAAGGGGCCGCAGCCATAAGTTACCACACTTCGGTTTCCTGGTTTTATCCATCATGATTGATCAGATGGTTATGGGGTGGGTGGAATCAGGATGGTTTGTGGGGTTGTAAAGCCCCATGTTTGAGCAGATTAGGAGCAACTAAACCCTTGTAAAACGCTCATCACTTTCCAGTGTTTCTATAGCAAAGTCTATGGAGCCAAAATGCCTGTAATCTGCCAAAAGAAGCTCATGTACTCAAACTCAATAATGCCTAGATATGAACAGGGCCCTAAGATGTGAAAGTTAGGGGTTATCTTCACCACAAGTACCTACAGTAAAAACCCAAAAATCTAGCTTTACCTATCAAAAATCCAAGAGTATGGCTGGGGCTGTGCTTTAGAATGGTGTTTCATTAGTTAAATAATTATCTCCATGTGCATTTATACTAAGCACTTATTTCCATCTCTGCCCCCACTGGGGAGATTCATCCTCTATCCCAGGGCTCTCCAAAAACGTTCACAGGGCCAGCTTACTGTCCCGCAGACTATAGGAGGGCTGGGGCCAGATAGAAGATGCAGTTGGAGTAGACAATTGGGTTGACTTACTAAAAAACTGAAGAGTGCAAAATCTGGTGCAGCTCTGCATAGAAATCCAATCAGTTGATTGGGTATCATTCACAGCTGCAGATTTTGCACTTCCCAGTATTCGTAAATCAACCCCAATGTCTCAGGCTTTGATCAGTAGGGGAACAAAATTCATAGCACCTGTTGTCAAGTAGGAGTAGTAGTGCCCTGTCATTGGCATTTGTAGCAGGATTATTAGTAAGGAATTATGCCCCATTGTGTCAGTGGAAAACCTTGTAACCATGCCCCAAGTGGCAGTAAAGGCAAGTAAAGGGTTGCATCCGGCCCATAAACCAGAGTTTGGAGACAGCTGCTGTATCCCAAGAGGTATTTACCCTCACTTGCTTTTTCTCTGTTGCAAGTTGAGAGATCACTATAATCAAGGAAGTAATTTCCTACACTATTCCAAACAATCTTTGGCAAGACTTAGAGGCCAACTCCCACCAAAAGATACTCACTGGCCAGTGGCCACACAATGCAAATTGAAAACCCCATGGAAGCACCTGCATAATTCCACAGGTACTAGATTAACTCTGCTATGCGTATGTCACATTCCCAAACCTCTTGAAAGCAGTGTTGGGAACTGCAGGAAAGGCTGTTTTGGGAAGTAGCTGCAGAATGGCACAGAACTAGGAATTCAAAACTACTGAAGTCTTGAATTATCTAGTGATTTTAAACAGCATGCATCTCCACAACCATGGATCATTCCTGCATAAGCAGGGATCATACAAGTGTGCAAGCTCCTGAACACAAATGAATCATGTCAACACTTCCTTCCAAGAGGGCATTCCAGGGAAAGCAACTTAATGCAGAGTTCCACCCAAAAGTGGAACTTCCGCTTTAAGAGAAGGTGACCACAACATGCCAGGCCCACTTCCTCTCCTGGCGCAGAGGAGCCAAAAGGAAGTTCACCTCTCCCCCGCCCGGCGATCTTCTAGGACACACAGGTGCCAGAAGATATGCTGAGCCATTCACAAGCCACAGCGCAACTCGCGCATGCGGAGTGAGCGCCCGGCTTTGAAGCCAAAGCTGGGTGCCCACACTAGTGATGCCGGTGCCCGAGGGAAGGGAGAAGACGATCGAGCCCTCGGGCGGCCGCATCGCTGGAACGAGGGACAGGTGAGTGGCCGACTGTTAAAAGTCAGCAGCTACCCTTTTGGTAGCTGCTGACTTTACAGGGTGGAACTCCGCTTTAAGCAGGGGAGGGCTGGGCCAGGGGGAAGGGTGGCAATTGCCCCCCAAGCCACCCTAACTTACATTCAAAATGGCTGACAGCCGCTGCCTGCTCACACTTTTTTCTTCTTGTGGAGGTAGGAAGCAGTGGCCAGGGGCACAGCCACCAACTAACTGCAGGCAAATTGGGGGGGGCGTCTGTGCAGAAGGGCACTGGTGAGGCTGCATTGATGGGCACTGGTGCGGCTGCATTGATGGGCACTAATGAGGCTAAGCTGATAGGCTCTGATGAGGCTACATTGGTGGGCACTGATGAGCTGCATTGATGCATTATTTTTGTTAAACCCCTTTTGTTGCT
This sequence comes from Glandirana rugosa, assembly GCA_018402905.1. NCBI lineage: Eukaryota > Metazoa > Chordata > Amphibia > Anura > Ranidae > Glandirana > Glandirana rugosa. The sequence continues at coordinate 576,834 of BLSH010231174.1, forward strand.
ATTAACATTAAATTATGTTACCACATTGTATCATATTTATCTTGCTTCATAACGTCAATATCCGTTCTAAAACTAGGTGGGCATGGATGGTGAGCCGATACGGTAGTTCAATAGGCCACTTGACTGGACTTGCCCCACAGGCCTAAGGCTGCCAGCCCTCCCCTGGCTTTAAGTGTTACTAAACCAACATCTGTCTGCATGTGGAGCATAGCATGCGTGTTATACTCCCTGTAACTTAAGGGGTTAAACCTCTGCATTGTGTAAAAAGGCAGTTTTATCCTGTATGCATACATTCTCCTCCTGCACTGTCTAGCTGGGGGAAGACCAGCTAATACAGGCAGGGTAGCCAACCTGCATATGCTCCATTGTGTCTTATGCTGGAGAGAATATTTACTTGTTCTCAGATGGCCAGGTCACATATTGACCTCAGTTGCAAAACAAAGTATTATTTCTCCGCGCTTCAGGGGAAAACCTTCTCTGTATGGTGAGAAAGGGGGATGACCAATGTAGTCAGCAAAGGATAACTTGCTGGCCTGCTGCCACCTGATGGACTGGGTTCGTCCCAAAACTGAAAAAACAAAGAGGCACAGAGGGGCGCACTGGCCTAGCGCATTATCCTTGATAATATGGTTTAATAAAAGCATAAAAACATACTCACAAACATCTTGATGCAAATCGCAAAAAACAGTAAAGCAAAGGGTTCCACCGTCAACTATCTCCGACTGGTGCCTGGATGGAATGGCTAACGCGTTTCAAGGCCGTAGCCTCTTCTTCAGAGCCTGACTGGCTATGTTGTAAGCTTCCAATTTATATCACACTTCCTCCATGGCAGGTGGGAGTGGGGTCAATGGGGGCCCGCCCACTGATCTTTGGGGCGTGGACCAGCAGTCATTGGTGCTGCCAAGCTCATGGCCCCTCCTTTCGTCCGGTCGTTCAATAGGAAACGACTGATGTAACCAGTAGGGGGAAAGAGTGGTATGTCTCTTCCAAAAGGGGACTTCGCGCCTCTTTATTATGAAACAAAACGTTG
>BLSH010231174.1:579908-613106 GCA_018402905.1 Glandirana rugosa
TTCTTCTGATACTCTGAGTTCCCTTGTGGGATTTTTGATTCAAGGCTCTTTTCCCTATATTCCTACTTGTTGTTCATCCTTATATCCCTTTTCTCGGAACTTAGTTTTTAGGGTGTTCCCTTGAGTCTCATAGTCTTCTTTTAAGGTACAGGTTCTGGAAAGCCGACAGAACTGCCCAAACGGAACATTCCTGATCCACCTAGGATGATGGTTACTCTCCGCATGCAGGTATGAGTTTCCTGCACTAGGTTTAAAGTGGGTTTTAGATATGATATTATTATCATTATCTATCCTAAGTTCAAGGTCCAGGAATATGAGACTGTTGTCATCTATTACATGAGTAAATGTAATGCCAAAGGGATTCTCACCACAGTGAGAAAGGAAGCCCGTAAACTGTTCTTCACTTCCCTTCCAGACAATCAGTATATCATCTATATACCTAGCGTATAGGACCAGGTTTGCTCCATAGGGGTTATTATTCCAGATGGAATGTTCTTCCCAGTACCCCATAAAGAGGTTGGCGTAACTTGGAGCAAACCTGGCTCCCATAGCAGTACCTCTGACTTGCCTGTAGTGTGTATCCATGAAGGTGAAGTGGTTATGATTGAGGGTGTAGTCAATACATTCTAAGAGGAACTGGGTTTGTGATGGGTGTAAATCGCTGTTGTTAAGATAATATTCCACTGCATTTGAGCCGTACTCATGCTCAATTGATGTGTACAAAGAGGCCACATCAAGAGACACCCATTTATATCCCGGTTCCCACTTCGTGGAGGATAGTATCTCCAGCATGTGGCCCGAGTCCTTAACGTAGGAGGGTAAAGTGATGACAAATTCCTGAAGGAAGTGATCGATGAAGCAACCCAAGTTGCTGGTAAGACTGTCAATCCCGGCTATTATAGGTCTTCCTGGGGGATTGGTCAGGTCCTTATGGATTTTAGGAATGTGGTAGAAATGGGGAGTGATGGGATGTTGGTTAAACAGGAAGAGATATTCGCTTTTGGTGATTTGGCGTTTTAAAGCATCATCTAATAGGGATTTTAATTGATCTCTATATATTGGGAGAGGATCTCTTGATAGCTTTTGGTAAGTGGTATCGTGGTATCGTCACTCAAAAGTCTCAATGCTTCTCCCAAATATACTTCTCTATCCTGTATTACCAAGCCACCCCCTTTGTCCGCCTGCCTAATGATATGATCTTTTTCTCTTAGGCCGTTTAGTGTCTCTTCCATCCCTTTCTTACCTAGTGTACCCGGTGGATTTTTGTGGCATAAATGTCTCAATTCCTCCAAAACTATCTGATAAAAGGTGGGAATGTATATATTGACCTCACACGTGGGCATGTATACAGGCTAGAGGAAATCTACCTGAACTCAGCACTGGAGAAACCCTGCAGGTCATGCAACCGTGGTATACAGATCAGCCAAAAAAAGGGATTTTATTAAAACTCACAGTGAAATCCTTTTCTCTGAGTTCACTGACAGACGCAGCCCTCATTGACAAGTGGGGTTATATGCACATCCTACTAGAAGTTAACTAGGCAAATAGAAAGAAAGCTGGCCCCTCCCAGGAGGCCGTCCTCTCCCATATAAAACCCCTGCTCTGCTTAGCATATCAGTTCTTAACGAGCAGTACAATGCACCACAGAGGGGTGGGTGCTGCGTCTGTCAGTGAACTCAGAGAAAAGGATTTTATGGTTTTAATAAAATCCTTCTCTTACGTTCACTGACAGACGCAGCCCTCATTGACAAGTGGGGATGTCCCAAAGCTGTGTCAGTAAAGAGGGGTGGGTAAACGACAACTGTACCCAACAATCCTCTCAGGAGACTCCAGTCGCGTCTACACTGCCGCCTGTAAAACTTTAAGACCAAAAGCAGCATCCGAAGATGCTGACACATCAACTTTATAAAACGTAGTAAATGTGTGCACCGAGGCCCAAGTAGCCGCCTTGCACACCTGGGACATCGAAGCCTGGTGTCTGAAAGCCCAGGAAGTGCTAACAGCCCTGGTGGAATGAGCTGTGACTGGAAAAGGGGGTACCTTGCCCTGAACAGTACACGCATGGGTCACGGTCTGTCTGATCCAACGGGAAACAGTAGCCGACGAGGCCGGCAAATCCTTTGCGTAGACCATCCGTCAGTACAAACGTGTCAGACTTCCGAAAGGAGTCTGTAGCCGCCAAATACACCCGCAAAGCCCTCACTACATCCAATGAATGTAACGCAAATTCCTTAGGATGTGAAGGATGCGGACATAACAAAGGAAGAATAATATCTTCATTAATGTGGAAAGAAGAGACCACCTTCGGTAAAAATGGAGACGGGCGCAAGACCGCCTCGTCTTTGTGAAGGACCAGGTAAGGAGACTTGCAGGACAACGCTGCCAACTCAGACACCCGCCTGGCGGATGTAATGGCCACCAAGAAAGCCACTTTCTGCGACAGCAATTGTAAGGGAATATCCCTGATCTCATATGGTGGTTTCTGCAGCACAGAAAGTACCAAATTCAAATCCCACGGTGCCATAGGCGACCGCACCTGAGGAGCCACATGACGCACACCCTGTATAAATCAACGAATGTGACGCCAGAGGCCGCTGAAAGAATCGCCAGAGCCGAAATCTGACCCTTGAGAGTACTCAAAGCTAATTTTTTACCAGGCCCTTTTTATCAGCGACACCCATATCCCTCAACACCTGAGGACTCAATAGCCAAGCCGTCAAAGCGATCTTCTTGCAGCGGAAGGCGACAGGGAACATCTGCCACCATTCGCACCACATCGGCGTACCAAGGACGCCGAGGCCAATCCAGAGCCCCCAGGATTGTCGGAATCCCCTCCACTTCCACCCTGCGCAGTAGCCGCGGTAGAAGCTTGATGGGAGGATAAGCGTACAGAAGCCGATACCGATCCCAAGGCGCTACCAGCGCGTCCGTGGCGACTGCCAGCGGGTCTCTCGTCCTGCACACAAAAGTTCTCACTTTGTGATTGAACCGAGACGTCATGAGGTCCACATCTGGCGTGCCCCCACTTGTGGCAAATCTGGCGGAATACTTCTGGATGTAGGGACCATTCCCCCTGATCCAGCGTCTGGCAACTGAGGGAGGGGGAAAAAAAAAAAAAATAAAAAATAAAAAAAAAAACACGGCCTGGCAATTCTCTACACCCGGAATGTAGATGGTGGAGATCGCTGGCACGTGAAGTTCTGCCCATCGCAGAATGAGAGCCGCTTCCGCAGCCGCTGCAGAGCTCCTCGTTCCGCCCTGATGGTTCACATACGCCACTGCCATGTCATTGTCCGACTGAACCCGAACCGGGAGGCCGCGCAACCTTACTGTCCAGTGGGAGAGAGCCCAATCGCCCTCACCTCCAGCACATTGATCGGAAGGCGAGATCCTGCGCCGACCAACGGCCCTGAGCAGACAGCTGCCCCGGGACCCCAGCCCGATAGGCTCCGTCGTGACTATCGACCAATTCAGGGGAAGAAACGACTTCCAACGTTAGAGCTGGGGCCTCAAGCCACCAGGTCAACGACCCTCTGGTCTGAGGATCCAATCTGATCAGCTGGTCTAGGGACAGTGGAGACTTGTCCCACCGAGAGTGACTCTGGGCGTAGGGTACCACCTCGAAGGCTGAAACCATGAGCCCCAACACCCACATACAGAACCATAAGGACCACCCCGGCGTGACAGCAGGGTTCGCAACGCTGCTTGCAGTGTCAGTAACTTGGCCGGAGGCAAGAACACCTTCGCCTGCTCCGTGTCCAGAATCAGACCCAGATATTCCAGGAGACAGGACGGTGTCACCGTCGACTTCTGCAGATTGATCAGCCAGCCGAAGTCCGTTAACAAGTTCATGGTGATAGCCACATTCTCCTCCAGAGCCGAAGCAGACTCCGCTCTCAGGAGCAGGTCGTCTAGGTATGCTACCACCGCAATGCCTCTCTGCCTCAGTAGCGCCAGGAGCCGAACACCCGAGGCCAGACCGAAGCGAAGTGCCACAAATTGGTAATTGAGATCTCCCGCCGCAAAGCGCAGGTGCAAGAGACAAATGGGAACATGGAGGTACACGTCCCTGATATCCAGGGACGCCATGAAATCCCCTCAGTGCAGGGCGGCCATGACCGAATGGATTCCAGCTGGAATTTTCACGCTTTCAAAGTGGTTTAGCGCCTTTAGGTCCAGAACTGGCCTGACATCCCCCCCCCCCCCCCGTTTTGGGGACCACGAATAGGTTGGAGTAAAAACTGGCACAATCACTCCCTGGTCGAAGAGTGCCTGAACAGCCCTTAGGAGGGCCTCCGGACACCCCTGAGGGAGTTTAAAGTTCGATGGGAAGAACCTGTCTGGGGGTAGAGTGCTGAACTCTATCCTGTACCCGGAGGACACCACTTCCTGCACCCAACGGTCAGAAATGCGAGCAAGTCCACCTGTCTGCGAACTCCAGAAGACGTCCCTCCACCCAAAGTTTGGGTGGGGGCAACCCATCATGCAGAGGAAGGCTTGTCCTGTCTTTTCGTTCTTGCATTGCCAGGGTTTACCGGCCCCTGTGGCAGGCTTGCCGGGCCTCGACTCCTTGCCCGCTGCGCCAGGGGCATGAAAAAACCTGACCCGAAGAGGCAGGACCCTGCTTGCGGCAGAACTCCTGCCACCTGGGCTCCGAAAGAAAAGTACTCTTCCCTCCAGTGAAATCCTTGATGATTTCATCCAACTGTGGCCCAAAGACGGCCACCCTGAAAGGGAAGATCCGCAAGACCTTTCTTGGACGCGTGGTCACCCGACCACGAACGTAACCAGTGAACTCGTCTGATGACTGCAAAAACAGACATTTTTGACAACATGGGAAGCAGGTCCAGAGCTGCACCACACAGGTACCGAAGACCCTGAAACAAATGGTCTGCTTTCTGCGACGCCTCAAGCGTCCTGCCACAGTCCAAATCATTCTGCAGCTCCGCCATACAATCAGATATTGCGCCGCCAGGGCCGGCCTCATGGCTGATCCTGCCAACAGGAAAAGTGCCTTTGACACCGCCTCCATCCGCCTATCGGCTGGGTCCTTAAACTAGGGAGACCCTTCCAAAGGAATGGTCGTTTCCTTGTTCAAGCGAGCCACTGGCAGGTCCGCTGCAGGGGATGCCCGCTTCTTCACAAAACTATCCTCAAAGGGATGGCGTACAGCGAAGCGTTTAGGTAGGGCGAAGGAATTCTGCGGATGCTGCCATTCCTGATGGACCAAGTGGTCAAAAAAGTGATCATAAGGATAAACCTTAGGCGACCTAGGTGGCCTAGCAGACCCGCAAACATATGTGGACACTTGCGACTCCACTGCTTGGTCCAGTCGCAAGGACGCACGGATATTAGAAATCAGTGCGGCCACCAGCGCTTTTGAATGCGCAACCGAGGATCCCTGGTCCTCTTCGCCGTCCGAGGGGACTAGTTCACCTTCAGAGTTCCACGGGTGTCCCCGTGACCCCCGAAGCCATTTCCGGTTCGGACTCTTCCCCTGAGGAACAAGGGGGAGGTGGATGCTTTTTAGGGGCCCCCAGAGCACTGCTCGGCCCCACCCGGGGAAGAAATTCCCCAAACAGTGCTCAGCTGGTCCAGGGACACCAGGGTCCCCAGCGCAGGTTGCGCTGCCACTGACTCCTCCCCAGAAGGACCTGCAGGGCCATCTGCCATCGCACCACCGGAACCGACAGTCAAAATGAGAAAATATCCTGACACACCCACAATGCAGCCCCACAGAACACCAGGGAGACCCCAGGAGGACCCTGCACCCACCGCTACAAGCACCCCAGGGAGAGCCCAGCTATACTTGCCGTTTTGCCCACAAGCGCTGCTCCCGGCAGGAGTGCTTAACTGCTTCCCGACCGTGCGCCGTCTTTTCACTGCGGCAGTCGGGGAGCCCTGCGCGAATCGCCGTAAATAATTCGCATTTGGCCACCAGGGGGCGCGCGCCCCCGCCGCACTCCTGGGGAGTGTGCCCGCGGCTCGGGCGGACCAGATGTCCGCCGGCGAGCCGCGATGAGCGGCTACAGGGAAAAGAACGGGGAACCGCCGATGTAAACACGGCAGTTCCCCGCCCTGTCAGTGGGGTATGAGAGATCTACTGATCCCTGTCACTGGGATCAGTTAGATCTCTCATGCCCATGTTAGCCCAACCCCCCCACAGTAAGAACACACCCAGGGAACACTATTAACCCCTAGATCGCCCCCTGCAGGTTAACCCCTTCACTGCCAATGACATTTATACAGTAATCAGTGGACATTTAAATTTCTGATCGCTGAATAAATGTCATTGGTCCCAAAAAAAGTGTCAAAATGTTCCGACATGTCCCCCCCCCAATATCGCATTACCGCTAAAAATCGCAGATCGCCGCCATTACTAGTAAAAAATAAAGAAAAAAAAAAATAAAAACCCCAGAAATGAATTCTCACCATCCGTAAACATGGCCACTTTTGCGCAAACCAATCAATAAACGCCGATTGCAATTTTTTTAAATCGCAAATATGAGGAATTATATAATTCGGCCAAAAACTGTGAAAAAAAGTTTATTTTTTTTTTTTGGATTTGAATTTTAGCAAAAAGTAAGAAATTTGGGTTTTTTTGCAAAATGGTCGCTCTTCTTTTGTTTATAGCAGTGATAAGAAATGACGCAGAGGCGATCAAATACCACCAAAAGAAAGCTCTATTTGTGGGAAAAAAAAAAAAAAGACGCAAATTTTGTTTGGGTACAACATCGCGCGACCGCGCAATTGTCAGTCAAAGCGACGCAGCGCCGAATCGCAAAAAGTGCTCTGGTCCTAAAGCTGCAAAACCTTCCGGTTGGTAAGTGGTTAAGGACCGCCAGTAAGAAGCCTGTGCCATCTGTAGTCAGCTACGCTGTCCCAAGCGGAAAAGTAAAAACGGCAGCAGCACGTTTTTTACTTCTCCAGGGACATCCAATATGGCCGTCGAAAACGTCCACAAGAGCCCAAAGCCTGTATGCAAGCCGCGACTATGGCAAAATTGCCGCCGCTGGCACTAGAGGGAAACCCTCAGTAAAATGGGTGCAGCTACGGCCAAATAGCGGCGATCCGCCGCAAAGCGGTACTAACGCACGAGGTCCGGTATGAACGAACGGGGTGCGGTGCAGGAGGGGGGCGAGGACACCCGGGGGGGCACTAGCCCAGCAAACACCCTCCACCGGTCGGCCAAAACACGCCCAGCACTCCCCCTCCCCGCCCCTAGGGGGAAGAGGGGGGGGGGGGTCACTCACCTCTCCGACGGAAGCAGCAGGTAGGCACCCGGTCGCAGACCTTCCTCCCATGCCGGAGAGGGATGCTGCGGGCCATAGGCCCCTGGACAGGCACCAAGTCCGGTCACCGGGCGCAAGCCTGCGCTAGCATTTATCCTGCGGTGTTGCTATCAGTGTGTGAAGAGTGGGAGAAGAGGGTTGCATTGACAATCCAACACAATGGGCAGCACATTGAACACATTTTATAAGTGGCCAGAAACTTGTAAATAACGAAAGACTAAAGTTACATTAAAACAAAGCACAACATTGTTTTTCTTGAAATTCCCAATATGTTTGATGTGTCACATGACCCTCTTCCTATTGAAAAAACAAAAGTTGGATTCAAAATGGCCGACTTCAAAATGGCTGCCATGGTCACCACCCATCTTGAAAAGTTCCCCCCCCCTCACATATACTAATGTGCCACAAACAGGAAGTTAATATCACCAACCATTCCCATTTTATTAAGGTGTATCCATATAAATGGCCCACCCTGTATATAGTGGGAGTATTTTAATGTAAAAAAAAAAAATGATTTATAAGCTGTGGGCACTGTGGGTGGGGCAGATTAGCCAAGTTCATATTACTGGGTTTAGTTACACTTTAAATAAAATGAAAAATTTGTAGCACGTGCAGAAGGGTCATGAGCAAATTTTAACCATAAATGAAGATCCAGTGGTTATGGTGCTTTACTGCACAGGTTTAAAAGTATAACTAAGGCCCCTTTCACACTGAAGCACCTGAAACTCATGAAAATTGCTTCCAAAAAAAAAAAAAAAAAAAAAAACCCACACCGAGCACACCGATAACGCCTCAAAAACCGCCTGAGGTTCTATGGGCAGTTTTCATGCGTCTGTGTGAATGGGCAAAAAAAACTTAGGTTTTGGGCAAAGTGGAGAGCCATTAGAAACTGTTCAGAGATTCAGCCTCCCCATTTGTCCCGCTGAATAGAATCCTTAATTTTGGGTTGTCCCCAGAAGAGGGAAAATCTTTCAACAGGGACGGCAATTCTTGTGACCTGGGGTGCCCCCAAAGAATGTTTTGGCGAAGACAGAAGTGGAGGTATAGCCTCGTACACACAATTTGATATACGACCGCATGTCCAGCTTTTTTCTCAAAATTTGCTGCGATTGTCTAGCGTACTGACAAGTCAAGTTATTGTAGTGACGTGTTAAGAGGAGGAAGTTCAGGTGAATGTGAATAGTGAATTACGGATGCAGGTTTACACGACCTTACATGCGTTTGCACTTCCAACTTTTGTACACACCTTGTCGGCAGACAAAAGTTTTCTAGTCTTCATACTTCTGTTGGACAAGAATTGAAAATTGACTGTCAAATGGTGCGTACCAACAGTCGGATTATCGGACGACAGGCTGTCGTACGACTGTTGTGGGCCAATAATGGTACTGTGTGTATGGGCCTTAAATCTCCCCAATAGGATACAGACAGCAAAAAACCTGAGTTGTAACCATTGGCAGCTGGTGTATGAGGGGCGCTTGGGCGCTGCCTCCCCGCCGGCTAAAGAACAAAAAAAAAAAAAAAAGTCATCCCCGCCCTCCTGTAGGTGGCGCCGGTGCATTGACTTTTTTCTTCGGCTTCTTGGCTGTGTCTCCGCTGACCCCTCCGGAGAAGCAACTGCCGGTTCAGCCGCCAGGACACTTAAGAGGCCTACCAGCCATACACCCCGGAACGGGCACGATGCGGCGGACCCCATCATAGCTAAGGGTGGCTCCCATCTGGTCGGCCGTGCTGGTGAGATGGCAGGACAATGAACATCCGCGTTGTCCCCAGCCGGCTACTTCATTAGAAGTCTTGTGCAAAAGAAAGAAAAAAAGAAGAGACAAATAGGGGAACCGCAGTTCCCAGCAGGAAACCAGGTCTAACTCCTTGCACTAGGCAGAAGAAAACTGAGATGCTATGCAGGGCTGAGGGGTTATGTGCGTAAGAAATTAAAATGTTATAAATGAATAGATGCACTCTATGCATAATTAACGAATGCAAGTTTGAATGTACAAGTATAAGGGGCACAAACCTATTTGCCTGATCCTCCACGCTGTTAGTCCCTGCGGCCACTTTGCTCCTATGTTCTGGAGGTCAGATGCCCTGTCAAGACAATGCAGAGCCCAAAAACCAACGGAGGAGACCCCAACAAGGCGCAGTTTACTTCTGAAGCAAAGGGGAGTGGGGAGTAGAGCAGCAGCTGCTAGAGTTGAGATCAGGCAAGTAAACCAAATTTAGAGGTCCTGGAAGTAAACAAGCATTTAGAAAGGGGGTCAGCAGCCAGTAGATCAGACTGAGCTTGCTGACCTGCCATCCCACAGCATCAGAGTGCAATGCAGAGGGGACTACTTTTAAAGTTGGAGCTGTAGTAGGGCGCAATAACCACATAAGCCTCCGTAGTGCTGGCTCCTGTCCCATGCAGAGAGCGATACCAACTGCACTCCACCTCTTATCCTGGCCAGCGGTCTCCAGAGTGGTGCCAGCAGCAGAAAAGGAGATCTTCAGGTCATTGTGAAGCATTAGTATAGGGCTGTTACAGTGTACATGGAGCTTTCCTGCAGGTTTGCTACGCTTCAACTTCTATTATATCCTACACTTTCTAAATGCAAGCATTTTGGTGCGCCTTCAGAAAATGCACTGCACCTACAGGATATAATAGAGATCTATGGCAAAGGGCAGCTAACCCAGGAAAGGCGCAGATGCACGGTGCTGCACCCATAGTACAGGTAAACTTGGCTTAGACCAGTAAGGGCTCATAAAACCCCATAGTCAGACTTATTAACCACACCTTTAGCTTCAGTGGCCAGGGGTGTTCACATGTTGCAGCAGAAAATATAACCACCAACCACAACAGGGCATGTAACACTTGCCAAGCATGACCCATTTAAGTGAATGAGGCTGCTCTGCAAGTGCCCTGCAACCTTGTGCAGTACAGTAAACAAGGTGTTAAAGCAGGCAGTGCTGTGTTGCTCTCACCACCTGCTTTAACCCCTTGGAACCCCAAAGAAGCATGCAGTTGGAGAGCTTGCAGAGTGGCCCTATTTACTTGAATGGGTCACATTTGGCAGGTGGCATCACCCACCAAAAGCAGCAGGTTTAATTCCTGCTGTGGCATGTATGCACCTTTGGCTACTGCCTCAGCAGCTAAAGGCGTAGTGATTGGGGGGGGCAGCAAATCTACAGGTTTATGCCACTCTCCCCAACTGTGTTAAAGAGCCCTAAGGGTGCCAATGCCAAATGTAACTAAGGGCTAATTTGCAAGTGCAGCAGGCACTGCTGCTCCTCTGAAAAGCAACCAGTTTCAAATCTGGTGGTGAGGCAACATCGCCTCACCATCTGAATTGCCATGCAATGCCCGCAATTGCAGCGAGGTAGTACGGCAATTTGAAGTTTAAATCAGGTGTGAGGTGGTGACACTGCCTGGTGATCTTTGACCTATGTTCAGGTTGATCTCCACCTCTAAGGCGGCCTACCACTGATTTAGACCTTGCAGTGTGGGGCAGCCCCACTTCAAGGTTTCATCCTCTTGAAAATGACTTTAGGTCCAAATGTAACCATAATGGTAACACCGCTATCACTACATGAAAGCATACAGACATGCAATTTCTAGTAAACATTTAGCAGCAGAATGCACTGTACTGAAGAGCCTAGTGAACAAATATGGTACAGTCACAGAATGTCAAGTCATCAAGTAGGGGCCAGCTTAATCTAAACTTCACATACCAAGTGCTCAGTGTTAAAAAGATAAGTTCTTCAGAAAATGCATATTTTCAGCTAAAATATTTCTTGGAGCCTATAAAGCAGTGCATCAGCGATCAGCAGATCACCGGTGCCATGCAGGTCTCCAGCAGATTTGCCAGTGTAGTTGTGCATGTAAATTTATATGTACAGGCAAGCAGATACAACCCGACAGGAAGCTAGCATGAACTAGCTACGGCGCTCCAGTGCTGTGGTAGCTCATTGAAAACTACAAGCAGACAGTCAAAGGCTGCCAGACCTTGTCGATTTTCATTCACAGGACACTGAATGAGTGATGCAGCCAGAGCCCCACTCGGCCACTTTTTTTATAATTGTGGTGGGGGTGCTTGGAAGAGAAGATCCCTGCCAGCTGTCAGATTGGGAAATCAGGGCAATGGTTTGTAGGCCAGTTTCTTTTCCACTACAATTGCCCTGAGCACAAGTCCATAAAGACAGTCCCCTGCAATTCATAGGGTGAATCTATGCATGCAACAGTTTAATGTACCTGTACATGATTTGTCGCATGGAGGGCAGAACTGAGGCTGAAGTGTACTGTGGACACTCCTAAATGTTTGGCCACCTACCCTACAGCATCCATAGTTTGTCAGCTGCAGTGTTCTTGGTTGGTTATTGGGAATCTGACTGGGGATGGGTCATTGGTTGCAAATGAGCCGTGATCAGGAAGCTGTCACATTCATGAAACTATACAAAGCAGTTTCACTGGACACTGGCATTTCTCTGTATGCCAATAGAGTTGGTCTCGATTCCAGTTCTGATATCTAGAACTGGTGGCAATTTGAATTTGTTGCAACCTTAGTGGCACAAATAAAAACTACCTGAATATGTTGCATATATCACCTATCGCAAACCTTTCACAAATTGGGTGCAAGGCTTTAGAGGTACAATACTGCCTGCACAGGATCCCAACCTTAAACCTAAGTCCAGGTCTTCATTACATCAACCAGCAAGACTGCAAAAATGCTCTTGGCTGAATGGGCACAAATATTGACAAGACTAAAATCTTGTAGAACGTCTTCTTAGAAGGATGGGGAGTCTTAATGGCTTAAACTCCTCCATATTAATGCACAATTTAGCAATTTATGCCTATCCAACTAACCCATAGAGGCTAAATTTTCAGAGGTTACACAATGTACACTTCCAATGCAGACCCATTTTAGGAACTATATTGTCACAGATATCATGATTTGTTAGTTTCAATGCTTGGAGCCTCTGACCAGGGACACAATTGCTGAACTGAAGTTCTGGTCAATGACCAAAGTACTGAAGACCGTTAGCATTTCAGGGCCAGAAAATGCACCTATAAAATTTTTATCATAACAGGTGCACTAATGATCACATTTCAGGCATCAATGGGTCGATTGACAACATTGAGCCAATTCATCACTGCGTTGCACGATTGTCACCCTTATGTGTCAAAATATGCAAGGAATATACCAGCATTCTTCATAAACATTTTATTGAAGCTTAATGTCACAAAAAGTGCATTTTTTCCAGAAACACAGGACTCCAACTTTCATTGCCTTGGGAGTCTTAATTCCAATCATTGAACTTTTGACCTGCGCTTCAGTGAGTTTTCCCACTAGCCCACTCGCCGGTTGATAAAGACCAGGGGTATTGAATTATAATTCTGAGGTCCAGTCAGTGGTCTGAATCATGTTTGTGCTACAAGTCCTATCCTTCACATCAGCCTCCCTCTTAGGCTAGGTTCACATCTGTGGCTGGGGAACATGTGCGAAATCGCATGCGTTCCCAGCCCACAGAGAAATGCACTGAGCTTTAGCAGATGCATGGGGGTGGCATTAATTCTTAATGTCACCCCCACACATCGGCACCTACAGCACATTTTTGTGCGCACCATGCCACACGGTACTACAAAAAACAAAACAAGGATTGGGACCTTTTCCCCTGAGTTTTACAAGTAGGGCAGCCTATTAAAAAAATTGACTGTCCCGCCCACAACGCGTTCATGCAAAATGCTCAGATCTGAAGCCTCACATCAATCCTGTTCTTACATCAGCATCCAGTTTGTTCTGCACTCCTGTGACCCACTGTCGACTTCAAAGCCAGTTCAGGCTCAGAAAAGTCAGAAGCCTGGACCGGCAATTGGCTCACTTAGTTGCTCCCACCCCCTCAAAAGCTCAGCGCTTCAGTGAGTGCTGGAGTGTCAGAGCCAGCCATTGACAGTCACCAGCTCCCTGCTCATGGTACACTGAGAATTGAGCATTTAGTGCAGCATCAGACTGTTACATCTGCCTAGGGGATCATTTTTTTAAAGTCAGTTTATACATTTCAACTGTATTTACGTGTCTTATGTGCGGCTTTACATGCATCACCAATTTGCTGCAAGCAAGCCAAACTTCCTAATGGTTGAATATTGTACAGAATCAACCAAGTTCAGCTGTCATTTTCAAATATTCAGAGGTTTGATAGACCTAGGATAAACCTTTATATAGCAGCAGTTCAGCAGTAATTTAGATGCAAATTTTTGTAGACGGCAGCCACCAGCATCTAACTTTTTTTTTTTTAAAGATTTTTATTGATTATAAAGACATAAACATAGAAACCAACAACCATCCTTCGGGCATAGCACCCGACAATTAAGTACAAAAATATTGGTGGCTTGTACATGGTTAACAGAATCTTTCCCAATTACAGCTTTCAACCAATGGCATTTGGGTATATCGCTAAGTAGTCAGACTAGAGTTCATCAGATATACAACATGGCATATTGATATTTATGACAGGCCAGGTGGGCCAGTGCCAACCTGGAGCAGATTAAGTGGCATTGCTCCCTATGGTAAGGCGGGGCATAGTGTAAGGACTGGCTAGCCACCCGTTCCAAATCGTATAAAATCCTTTACTCAGTTTTCGAAGATCAAAGGTGATTTTGTATAGGGGTAGTGCCTCATTCACCAATTTCAGCCACAGGGTTTTATTTAGTGTTTGTGAACTCTTCCACGTCAGCTAAAGAGACTTTGCGTAAAAGAATAGGATACGAAGGAGCCTCTTTGCCAAGGCAGACAGTGACAGATCCCCAAAAGGCAATTCCTGGGGTTAACCATATTGGGGAGGCCCAAGGCCGTTGAAATGAAGGAGCCAATATCTCTCCAGAAGTGCCGTACCATCGGACATGACCAGAAACAGTGCAGAAAATCTGCTTGACTACAGCCCCTAAAGCACGTGTCCGTGAATGATAAACCCATTTTATAGAGTGAGGGGTGAGATGAGACTGGTGGAAGACTTTAATTTGAATCACTCGGTCTCTAGTAGAGATTACCGATGATTTGAAGGTGTCTGAGAATTCTGACCGATCCTCCTCCGTAATCTGTATATCTAGGTTAGTCCATTTAGTTTGGGCAATCCGAAATCTGGGGTTGATGTCCAAAGCTAAGGCCATAGAAGAAGTTGAAATGAGTTTAGTAGTAGCCGGGTCCCTGAGCAATTTTTCTAGAGGCATGTGGGGTATGTTGTCTAAGATGCCAAATTGTGCCCTAATTGCATGTCTCAGTTGGTAATAATAAAATAGATAGGAGTTTGGAAGATCAAACTCCTGCTGGAGTTGTTGGAAGGGTTTAAAGCCCCATGCGTCAAGGAGATGACACAGGTATTTAACCACCATCTCACAGGGTCCGGTATAGACGTCAATTCCCCAAAAGTACCATTGTACCATAGGGGTGTGTTCGGTGAAGCGTCCCATGGTTCCTGCGCGAATTTGGTTTTAATTGTCCGGAAAAGAGAAAGGGACATGTGTATTATAGCTGTCCCCGGCCTATCAGGGACACGGTTTCTATAGATCACGTTATGGAGTGTTTCCATGGATGAGACAATAGCCCCCTCTGTACTAGTACAGGTATTAGTGTCACTGGGGTGTAACCAGTTGTGGATGGATACCAAAAATGGGAACCCAGGTAGTATAGGTAAAAATTAGGGAAGGCCAGGCCTGCCAGTTGGGAAGGAAGTCGGAGTGTCTCAAGGGCTATTCTAGGGGGCCCGCCTCGCCAGAGGAATGTTGTGCATGTGGAATCAATGCTTTTAAAAATGTATTTGGGGACCCTACATGGCGCATTGGCTAGGACAGAGTAGCTTGGGAAGATAAATAATTTTAATAATGTTGGCCCTGCCCATGAGATCCATCCATTTCTGAGTGTTCTTGTAATGGTTTTAATAAAGGGCATATATTATTCTCAATGTACCGAGAGCGCAGTAGTTGTATCAGCACTCCTAGATACCTAAATGAGGAGACAACTTGTAGTTCCGACCCCGTATATATCAGTGAGGTGGCCGCCTGGTCCAGAGGAAAGAGGATGGACTTTTCCGAATTCACCCTAAAGCCCACGTAGTCTCCGGACATAAGGGTTAATAGGTTTTTAAGGGAGTCCTGTGGATCTGCCAAATATACCAAAGTATCATCAGCATAGAGTGATATACGTTCTTCTATAGTCCCAATAGGGAGGCCTTTTATTTGGGAAGTGTTACAGATTTGAATGGCCAGGGGCTCCATAGCCAGGGCAAACGGGGGACAAAGGACACCCCTTCCTAGTTCCCTTGGTGATCGGAAACGCCTCAGTTACCGAGGAATTAACCCCGATATGGGCTGCTGGTGAGCAATACAAGAGTCTAATCCAGGCTATTATACGGGGGCCGAACCCATAGTTCTAAGATTTTGAATAAGTAGGGCCATTCCACACTATCGAACGCTTTTAGTATAGAGTGACAATTACCCTGGTAGGTGTACAGTCATGGGGGTATTGTAGATTATGAAACAATCTGCGTATATTCATTCTAGTGGATCTTCCTGGTATAAACCCGGCCTGATCACATGCTATTAACTTCCCATTAGGTTAAGGTGGTTAGCGAGCACTTTAGCGAGAATTTGAACGTCCACGTTTATTAGGGATATGGGGCGGTACGAGTCACAAAGTAATGGATCTTTTCTAGGTTTTAATAGAATTAACGCTTCCCGCATGGATGGTGGGAGGGTACCCTGTTTGAGAGCCTCATTATAAGTATGAAGGAGGAAAGGGCTAAGCAATGAGGCAAACTTCTTAGGCCGGGAAGCCATCTAAGCCTGGGGGATTTACGATTTGGAAGTTGTGAAATTGCCACCTTAATTTCCTCTATCGTAATGGGGGCCTCAAGATCCTCCATTTCCTGATCCGTCAAACACGGAAGTGGGGTTTGTGCAAGGTACTCATTCAGGCGCGTATCTGAATAGTGGGCCTTGTAGTGTATAGATCTTTGTAAAAGGACAAGAACGCATCCACAATATCTTGGGGCGTCACTAATCCCTCCTTGTAGAGTAAGAATTCAGGGAATAGAGACAGGATTATGATCTGGTCTACCTAGGTAGGCTAAGAATCGTCCAGGCTTACTACCATGCTCAAATATTTTTTTGTGTTACATGCAACATATGTTTGAGTTAAATCTAATAAAAGTTCATATTCTCTGCATTTAGACAACCACAAATCACGCCTCGGGGGATCCGGGTGTGCCACAATCTGCCTCAGTCCCCACCATTGCCTCCTCCAGCTCTTTGGCACACTGCACAGCATTTTTACGTAGGACACCCATCACAGACATAAAGGCGCCCCTCAATACAGCCTTCGAAGCCTCCCAAACATTTGAGGGGTCGGTGGAGCCCCTATTGGTCCTCCAGTAGTCCACAATGTCTCTCCCGCAGGATCTCTACCATCTCGTCCTCCAACCATTGCGGCCCCATACGCCACATGGCAGGCCCTTGTGCAGGCTGGAGGAGATCCACCAGAGGGGTGTGGTCATACACCCCTCTGGGTACATACGACACTGATAACGCTAGATCAAATGCGAGACATTGTATGAAATGAGTCAGAATGACACGAATACTGGTATTCAGTGGGGTGTTTCCACTGCCAGACCTCGGTGAGGCCATAGACTCCAGCCCAATCTACAAAAGAGGGACAAGACCTGCCACCTCCCCCCAAGCGGTCCAGTGAGAGGTCGAGAACAACATTAAAATCTCCTATGTACAGCACCGGACCAGGGGATCTGGCGACAAGGAGGAGAGATAATCTGGAGAGAAGATCTGGGGCAAAATGGGGGAGGCACATAGACATTGACCAGAGTAAAGGTCTTTCTGGCAATTTGTATAGTGAGTATAACAAATCAACCATCAGGGTCCGTCGTGACGGATACAATTTCAGCCGATAGTGATTTGGCCAGTAAAATGGAGAATCCCACCCTCCCCCCACCCCGCTCGACCATCCCCAACTTAGCGAGCTTGGATCCCAAACCATTTAAAATTTCACCAAAAAACCCAAAAAGAAAAAAAATTGAAACCGTTCCCATGGCTTTGCCATGCAGTGGGATGGGGTTAGTGAGTTGGATATCTGGCTCCATTGAAACCTAACCGAATCTCCTGAAGGGAAGATGTAATGCGTTGGAGTAGCCAGGTGATCACAAATGTAGTTGTCCATATCAATGACACCTTTAGAAAGGGGACTTGGGACGGTGTAGCCGACCCTGGTCTTGGTCCCGTCTACTGCAGTGTGGGCGCTGGATCAGTCAGATAAGTGTTCAAGCCAAGTCGTACCCTCTCCAAGGATTATAGAAGACTGATACTGTCTAGTGAAAGATAGGCATCACCTGTACGACAACTGGGTTTTAGGAGAGTACACATGGGGATAAGGTCAGTGCCCATATCAGCTCATCCCTCTCATGAATTATATTTCCAAGTAAAAGGCAGGTGACCGTTTAAAGCCCTTCCCCGGGAGCACCAATCAAAGGATGGAGATCTAAGCTCAGAGGTTCAACATGTGTAGCCTGGGTTCCAGCAGAACGGCTGCATACCCTAGAAGAGTAGCAGACTG
The DNA here is from genome assembly GCA_018402905.1 of Glandirana rugosa. Classification (NCBI taxonomy): domain Eukaryota; kingdom Metazoa; phylum Chordata; class Amphibia; order Anura; family Ranidae; genus Glandirana; species Glandirana rugosa. The sequence goes on from BLSH010231174.1 coordinate 597,784, forward strand.
GCCACTTCTATTATCCTGTGCGTCCTCGTCGACGTTGCGGGCCAACATGGTCATCGAGCCAGGCCATGGCTTCCTTAGGTGTATTGTAAAAATGGGCCTTACCGTCACAAATTACTCAATTTGGCAGGGAAAAGCATGGCGTACTGCAGGCCCTCTTGTCGGAGACTGTTCTTTACCATAGAGGAGACGACCCATTGACGCTGGACATCCGCCGAAAAGTCAGGATACATACATATGGTATTGCCATTGTATTTGAGTGGGCCCTTTTCTCTGTCCAAGCGCAGAATGGTCACTTTGTCCTGGAAATTGAGGATCCGTGCAATCAGGGAATGTGGAGGAGTCCCAGGATTTGGAGCTCGTGCGGGGTACGGTGTGCTCTCGATAAGGAAGGTGTGGGATAGGTTTTCAACCCCCAGTACCTCAAGCAGCCAGGAGTGTAGGAACCGCTCAGGACGGGAGCCCTCAGATCTCTCTGGGAACCCCACAAAACAGAGGTCATTTCTCCTGGAACGATTCTCCAGGTTGATTTTTGCACAGAGGGACGCCAGTTCAGCAGTGTTTGTCTGGACAGCGACTGACATTGGTTGCACTATCTTCTAAAGCACTGATGCGTTCAGCAGCCCCGTTCTCTTAAAGTTTGTACATCTTGCTTCAGCAGGGAATAGTGCGGATAGTCTCAATTTGTAACGATAGGGACGTTTTGCAGTCCTGAATTGCCAGCATAATCTCAGCCAGCGTAGGTTCCGTAGCAGGCGGTCCAGAAGCTGTACTATCAGTAGGGCTATAGGGGGAATCCAGCGCCAGGTGAGATTCATCCTGCGTTTTATAGATAGCCGGACCAGACTCTCTCATCCCTTGGGATGGTAATGGAGAGGCTGCGTGCGTTGAGGGTTGAGGTGTGCGCTCGGGGCCCGTCGCATCACCCGTACCCTCCTGCCGTCTGAACCAGGCTAGTTGCTCTGCTGCCGAGGCAGGTGCAGGAGGACCATATTTAACCATCATTTCGCCGCTGCAGGGGGGACTCGTTTCCCACTTTCCATTCAGACAAGTATACAGAAGAGCACAGAGGCAGAGGGGGATATTGGCTTGGGGAGGTGCCGATCTCCGTGTACTCTAGGCGAGGTTCTCTATGGGGAGAATCAAGTCATTCACTCAGTCACCCAGAGATGCAAAATAACCCACAGAGGTGTATAGTCAAGTATAAATGCACTCGCCCTGTTGTAGTCTATAGGAGCACAACAAATGGCGTGCTGAGGCTGATCCTGAGCAAAATGCTCCCAACATCCACACCGCCTATTCCCCCTCAGTCAGATCCTCTGGGGGGACAGAGGCAGTGGTCAGGGCTGATGTGGGGGTAGATGCAACCTTTCTGTGGGAGAGATAGCAGGCCCAGGAGGGTGTACCAAGATGGCCGCGGCTCGTGTATAGGCCGCAACTCCCACCCAGTCCTTTACTCACAGAATCCTCGGGTGGTATTGTTCCAGGGTAGACAGTGGAGCAGCTGGATGGCTGGATGGGTGGCTCAAGGGCAGCAGGATCGTGGATGGCCTGGCCGCTCGGAGGATGGCGGCGTTCCGGACTAGGCCGCAAGCCGGGGCCTCAATTAGTGGATCCGGCCGGCACAATATGCCCCAGAAAGTATGGCAGATGATCAGCAGGGTGTACTGTGGTGCTGGCTAGTCCTGTGGAGTTCAGAGAAGGGCGGATGGCATAGGATTGAATGTAGGATGGCCGGAGCTCTTCTTCCAAACGTCCGCTGCTTCTCACATCTGGACACGCCCCCCTCAGCATCTTTAACAGTTGGTTGTTAAGGAGCTGCCACTGCATCCTTTACAACAGATCACTCAGCTGCCAGCTGGGTTCCGCGCTGACAATGTAAAAACAATGCCGGCAATAAAAGTCTGTGCTGAGTACATCAGCGCAGCCCCCCCCCCCTCGGATGGCCACACTGGACCACCAGGGAGCCCCCACCAACGGACCACCCCCTAGACCACCAGGTAAGGGGCATAATGCCCAACATGGCTAGCAATCAGTGCCAATTACAGATGCCACTCTAGACCACCAGAGAATGGACACCTTACAGTGCCCTCATACAGTGCCACCTATCAGCGTTCACCAGTGCCCATCAGCGTTTCATATCAGTGCCAACTATCAGTGCTGCATATACGTGCCCATCCGTGCCACCTTAGTGCCAATCAGTACTGCCTCATCAGTGCCTGTCAGTGAAGAAAATGTACTTTACAAGGTTGTGACAGAAACCAAAAAAAAAAAAAAAAAAAAAAAAAAAGGTGAATACCAAAAGAAAGCTCTATTTGTGGGAACAAAATGATACAAATTTAATTTGGGTACAGTGTTGCATGACCACGCAATTGTCATTCAAAATGCAACAGCGCTGAAAGCTGAAAATTGGTCTGGGCAGGGAGGGGGGCAAGTGCCTAGTATTAAAGTGGATAACCACTTCCATACCGCCATATGCAGAATGACAGCTGGCATAAGCCGGTACGCGCCCGCGCAGCAATCGGCTGCCTGGTGTGTCAGTCTGACACCGCATCTCCGATCTAGGTAAAGGGGCTTTTGTCAGAAGCTCTACCATGTGATCAGCGATGACAAATCACAGCTGATCGGTGTAAACAGGAAGAGCCGTGTATCAGCTTTTCCTCTACTCGCGTTTGCAGATCCCCCTAGGATCGCCAAGGACCACCAGGGAAGGGGCACACAATGTGCAGTAGGGATGGCACTGTGCCCATCTGTGATGACTGCCAGTGCCTCCCTGTAACTGCTGCCCATTAGTGTCACCCATGAGTGCCCATCAGTGTTGCATACAAGTGCCTCAGTGAAGGATTAAACACTTTACAAAGTTGTGACGGAAAAAAAAACAAAAAAAAAAAGCCTCAAAATTTTCAGTCTATTTGTAGCACAAAAAAACCCAGGGGTGATCAAATGCCACCTAAAGAAGGCTCCATTTCTGGGGGAAAGATGAAAATTTTGTTTGGGTACAGCGTCGCAAGACCGCACAATTGTCATTCAAAATGGGACAGCACTAACAGCTGGTCTGGGCGGGAAGGAGGGGGGGGGGGGTGAGTGCATGGTATTGAAGTGGTTAGAAACCAGTGAGATCCCCCACATCCATGCCCTTTGCCGGAGATGCCACTTGGTGGGGGGTATGGGGATCGGGGGGGGGGGGGGGGGAGAAGAGGGATTATGCGTGCCCCCCCAAACCATACCAGGCCATATACCCTCAACATAGGGGTGCTCTTCCATGTGACTGTTCTTAAATAGCCAAGCTGGTGGCACATCCCTGACGTCACAGACGAGTGCATGCTGGGTTGGCGACACCTGGTGGCAGCGCCTGTTATGTTGGGTGGTCCCGCCCCTTCGCTACTTGAGAACAGTCACAGCGGAGCAGGCAGACGGCCTTTGGTGCAGGACGTGCTTTATATCCTTTCGGGTCTGGCGGTGGCAGCAGGCTTCACGACTGACGATGGATCTACACCAGGGTACTTTAATAAAGGACTCGTCAAACTTGTGTCTCACCCCTTTTGGTGAATGGGTAGGCGGTACTATGTAGTCCATTCTCCTTCAAATAGGGGGTCCCCTTGTTAAAAGGGGGCTTCCAGATTCCGATAAGCTCCCTGCCCGCAAAACCCCCACAATCACTAGCCAGAGTTGTGGGGTAAGAGGCTCTTGTCAACTTCATCAGGGCAAGGTGCTTTGGGGTGGGGGGCAGAGGCCCCCTGCCCCAAAGCACCCCACTCATGTGAGGGCATGTAGCCTGGTATGTTTCAGTAGGAGGTGCTCATCTCCAGGCCTGCCAGGCTGCATGCTCGGATAAAGTTCTGGTATGAAACTTTGGGGGGACCCCTGGTCACTTTAGAATTTGGTGGGGTTCTCCTTGTGTTCGTAATTGACTGATGCGTTTCTATAGAAGGTAATGCCCAGTAATTTGCATCTGAACCACACCGCAGATCAGAATCCTACTAGAACAAAAGACTTAACTTTGGTAGGCCAACATTTTGCCTTAAATTGTATAACACAACAGATACTTTGCAGTATTAAACTGGCATGTGAAGTCACAAACCTGCAAACTGACTTAGTGGAAGGTCCCTTTCAAGAGCTGCCTTTCTGGCCTGAACAGGCTATGGCCTGTTCAAAGCACAGGAACCACACAAGCTGAGTCACATTCATAGCTGCACAAGTAACAGCAGTTTATTCTGATATGCAAGATGGCAGGAATATTTGTGCAGACAGAAAACTTAGCAACTTGCTTTAAATCCTATTTCCCTTAACCTCATAGGGACAGAAAAACACACTAAGCATTGCAACAGCATGCAAGGCCATTTGTGTTCTCTGCAAAAGGTTTTTTATTTTAATACAGACCTGACATCTCTCCACATGCTTTTGGTATCATATTTCACACAGAAAATAAATGTTAATATTGCAGAATATATTAAAGTCAAGAGATTAGAACGCAAAAGTTATGGTTACCAAGTCCACCATCTCACCAACCATTAGGGTTAATTATACATTTGGGCAGGCCATCCACCCAACCTGATGTTCGTTCAAGCTGCCCAAGCTAACAGCATTTGGTCAAGTTGGCATGGACAGGCGCAGTCCTTACAATGAGACTCAAAAGCACAGCCAGTTTGTACAAGAAATCATTTTTCATTTTTGACTATGACAAACACAGTTGGTAGCATAGGGGCCAACATTAAAGTAGAAACGCTAGGTTTACAAATCTCTGGATTAAGCTAAATGAGCATTGCACTTACCTGTTCCTTAATCTAGAGGTTTTACAGCAGTGAGCTACAATACACTGTCAGCTTTATACAAATCTTTTGCTAACCACCTACAGATGGTTAGGCTATCAGGTCCATGATACAGGGGAATGATGGCAATGCACTTTTGCACATGTTTCACCCCTCTAGAAATTTCTGGAGTGTTTTAAAACAATGCTGCAAACAGCATCAGCTGCATTGTTGCAAACACTAGGGAGAGGGGGAATTGTGGACAGGCTAACTGGCTTTAAAATAGGCAAATAGTCAACAGGGTTCAGTTTTACAATAGATGCAGGGAACATACGTTTTAGAATATAATTCCCAACTTCAGAGTCAACTATACAGACAGCATCTTACCTGACTGGGCTGCTGATGGTGTGCTAGACTGCCCTGAAACATCAGAGTCCTGAGTGCTCCACGGTCTGTCCCAGCCAGTCAGGCTGAGAGACTGCAAACCAAGGCACAAGTCGTTTGTGTCAGGAAGGCCACGAGGGGATGGATCATGGGATGTAGGGAAAAGCATCCTGCTTGCTGTAGCTCCCTCTGTATCTGGGTAGTCTGCTTAGAAAGAAAGAAAATAAAATCAGAATTCAGGATTCTAATCAACATAAGAAATCTTCACCTGCAGCAGGTAGCATCCACCGTCATGTCACATAACCAATACCCACATCCTTGTGTTCTGCCTTGCCTGCTATGTTGAGAGCTCAGGAATCATTGTCTTAGCATCATATTATGCGATCCTGATGATAGGAGAAGCAAAACTTTCATAGATTTTGCAGCTATCCGTGTAATAGGCAGTCTCCTGCGCACATCAACGCAGACACTTTGCTTCAAGTGGCCCTGCCTTCATCCCTCTCCCCAGCACCCCTCCCACACATTGTTCTGGATTGACTCCAAGCCTGAATCAGCAGCAGTAATGCTGGGCTTCATCATTGTGCTAGCATAATCTGTTTGCTTGGAATACAGACAGGAACTTGGTGTATGTAGCACTGTTTACTAGGGAGTAGCAAGGCAAGCCTTTAAAGAAATATCTGAATTCAGATGGTCCACTATTTAAATACTTTTAAAGCAAAAGATTTACTGAACCACTTGAAGCCACTGTCAGGTTTGACTATTTTATCTACCTACTTCTGCTGTAAACTCTGGATGTCTGGTCTAGTCCCAGCTTGTCTAGACAGCCCCTTATATTAAAATTTAAGCACACTATTCCTTTCCACTCTGCTTATGGGCAGCACACGATCTGACAACTGGACTGCAGATTGAAACAGATACATTGAAGTTGCCCAGAGGTACCTTCACTGAGTGTTAAGAGCTGCTGCAAATATATTGGAGATTTATCCTGCAGCCATAGCCTTCACTTTCCAGGCCAAAATTCAAACTGGAATGGAGAAGTCAGGATCAACAGTCAGCCTGAAATCAAAAAGTTATTGCCTTGGCAATGAAACACTGGGGATATGGAAATGTGCTCCAAATGGTGAAGCAGATCTGTTAGGGTCAACAGGAGTCCGTCACATTTTTGCCAAGAAAAAACAGATTCAGTTTACATCCTTTTATGCATCCATTTTTAGTTATTGCAGGAACCAATCGCAGGCAAAGTAAACAAAACTGACCATAAAGAATGGATGTAAACAGACAGCATCCATTTTGTTTAGAATGGGAATTTTCGCCTAGATTGATGCTGCATCTTTACCCCACTGGCTCCAACACTGAGAACCGAGTGATCCAACACCGCCAATCACTGTTCTCAGCACACGGGTGCACTGGGCTGTGGAGGGGGGCGGGAGTGGCTGGCCTAGTGGCTCAGAGGCTGAGCTGGGGGCTGGTGCAGACCAAATAGTCACAATCTTGCCGGCTCTGCTGAAAACAGGTCAAAGGAGTGCAAAACGAACTGCACTCCTATGATACACAAGTAAAGCCAAATGAGCCTTGGCAGTACTTCTTGAAAGTGACAGATAAAGGTAGATTTAAACAGATACAACATCTGCTGTTATTTGGGGGGGGGGGAAAAAAAAAAAAAAAAAAAAAAAGAAACCACTACACTTACCTGCTCCGTGCAAAGACATTGCAGAGCGGACCATTACCTCTGGCTCCCCTCTGGCACAGAATGCTCCTTTCACTGTGCCCCCTTATAAAAAATAAAAAAAAAAAACTAATTTTTGACTTATCGTAAAATCCATTTCTCTGAGTTCATTGACGGACGCAGCAGCTCTTCATGACATAGGGTTATCCACCTTATTACTAGGAGTGGACTAGGCAGAACAGTTCAGCTAAAAGACAGACCCTCCAAGGGGGCGGTCTTCACTTGGTATAACCCCTCCACCCTGCTAAGAACACCCAGTTCGTTACAAGCAGTACAAACTCAAGAAAAGGGGTGGGTGCTGCGTCCGTCAATGAACTCCGAAATGGATTTTACGGCAAGTCAAAAAAATCCAGTTTTTTTCATTGACGGACGCAGCAACTCTTCATGCCATATGGGGACGTCCCAAAGCAGTGTCAAATCGAGGGGTGGGCAACGTAACAAACCTTCACCCAACAGAAGAGCACTCTTGTGAGACTAGACATGCCTCACACAGCCGCCTGCAAAACCTTGCAGCCAAAAGCATCTGAGGATGCTAAAAACAACCTTGTAAAACTTGAAAGGGAGTGCAAAGAGGACCAAATAGCCGCCATGCACTCAAAACCGACGCCTCATGTCGGACAGCCCAGGAAGCGCTAAACGCCCTGGTAGAGTGAACAGTGACCGAAAAAAGGGGGCTCCAGACCCCTAATAGTAAAAGTACGGTTCACCTCCTGTCGAATCCGACAAGTGGCCAAACGAGGCCGCCAAATCCCTGCGTGGACTATCCACCACGACAAGGGGGCATCCGACCCCCGAAAGGAGGCCGTGAATGCCAGGTATACCCACAAGGCCCTAACCACAACCAGGGAGTGCAAAGCAACCTAAGGGTGAGACGGCACACCACCTTCGTCAAAGGAAGGTGATGGGCGCAAGACCACCTTATCCCCATAGGACCAGATAAACGGGACCTACAAGACAGAGCCGCCAACTCAGACACCCGCCGAGCGGGTGTGATCGCCACCAGGAAGGCAACCTTCCGTGAAAGCCATTGCAGGGGAGATTTCCCCAATATTCTCCAAAGGCGGCTTCAGAAGCACCGAGAGGACCAAACTGGGGTCCCATGGCACCAAAGGCAACTGCACCTGGGGTGGGCAGGGGCACGACATGTTGAACTCCCTGCCTAAAAGTGCAGATCACTGAATGTGTCGCCAAAGGACGCTGAAAAAAAAAGATCGCCAGGGCAGAGACCTGCCCCTAGATAGTGCTCAACGCCAATTTCTGGTAGAGGCCTTGAAGGCCAGAACCCTACACCGAAAAGGGATGGGGGTACAACCCACAACCCCCCCCCCCCCGCTTCGCACCTGGCGATGAAAGTCTTCCAGGTGCGATTGAATATCACATGTGAAGTGGACCTGCATGCCCAAAGCACGGTGGGAAACACAGATTAGGGCATCCCGATACCTGGGAATCAATAGCCAGACAGTTAAAGCCAGAGAGGGTAAAGCAGAATGCAAGATGCGGCCTGGAACAGGTCCTCGCAAAGTGGGAGTCGCCAGGGCCCGTCCAACCACGTCGGCCAGAGGCCAATCTGGCGGTATGAGAATGGTCGGCATTTCCTCTGCTTCTATCCTGCGCATTAGGCGCAGGAGCGGCTTGAGAAGGGAAATGCATAGATGAGCCGATACCGGATCCACGAGGGCACCCGCCGCGTCAGCCAACGGGTCCCTTGCTCTGTTCACGAAGATCTGTACCTTCAGAGTCTGCTGGGACGCCAGCCGGACCCTACCGCAGACAGATATGCCAGATGCAGGGCCCTGGGGGGGTTAGTCCCCACTGGCAGATAACCCCCACACCCAGCTCTGCTAGCTCAGTTCGTAACAAGCAGTGCAACATCAGAGGGGTGGGAGCTGTGCCTGTCAATGAACTCAGAGGAAGGGATTTTACTGCAAGTCAAAATCTATTTTTCGCTCATCGACAGGCACAGCGACTCTTAGGACTAAGTGGGACGTCCAAAAGCAGTGCCAAAAATGAGGGGCGGGTAACAGAACAGAAACTACACCCAACTGAACCCTCGGTGAGGAACCACACGTGTCTCACAGGGCCGCCTGCAAAACTTTGCGGCCAAACGCAGCATCCAAGGATGCTAGAACATAAACTTTGCAAAACTTTGAGGTGTGCACAGAGGTCCAAGTAGCCGCCTTACACACCTGAGACAGACGCCTGATGTCAAATAGCCCAGGAAGTGCTAATCGCCCTGGTAGAGTGAGCCGTGACTGAGAAGGGAGGCTCCAGACCCCAAACCGCATAGGCTCAGGTCACTAATCCAACGTGAGATAGTGGCCGATGAGGCCGCCAAACCTTTGCATGGGCCATCCACCACGACAAAAAGCATCTGACCTCAGAAAGGAGGCTGTGGACGCCAGATACACCCGTAGGGCCCGAACGTCCAGGGGGTGCAAAGCGACCTCCTTGGGGTGAGATGGGCGTGGGCAAAGCGAAGGAAGGACAATGTCCTCAATGTGGAATAACGAAACCACCTTCGGCAAAAAAAGGTGACGGGCGCAGGACCGCCTTATCCTTATGTAGGGTCAGATACGGGGACCTACAAGACAGGGCCGCCAACTCAAACACCCGCCGGGCGGATGTGATAGCCACCAGGAAAGCCACTTTCTGCAAAAGCAACTGCAGAGAGATTTCCGATATTCCCAAAAGGCAGCTTCTGAAGTACCGAGAGGACCAAATTGAGGTCCCATGGCGCAAAAGGCGACCGTACCTGGGGGCCGAACCCCCTGCATGAAAGTACAGATCAACTAATGTGTCGCCAAAGGACGCTGAAAAAAGATCGCCAGAGCAGAAACCTGACCCTTGATAGTGCTCAACGCCAGTTTTCGGTCGAGGCCCTTCTGCAGGAAGGCCAGAACCCAAGACACCGAGAAGGAACAAGGGTTCCACCCCCCGGCCTCACACCAGGCGATTTAAGCCTTCCAGGTGCAGTGATAAATCTTACGTGAAGTAGCCTTTCGTGCCTTTAACATGGTAGGAATCACCGAGTCTGAAACCCCCCGATCCCTCAACACCTGGGATTCAATAGCCAGGCCGTTAAAGCCAGAGAGGGTAAAGCAGGGTGCAAGATGGGCCCCTGGGACAGAAAATCCTCGCAAAGTGGGAGTCAGCAGGGGACGTCCACCACCATCCGTACTACGTCGGCGTATCAAGGACGCCTTGGCCAATCGGGAGCTACCAGAATGGTCAGAATGCCCTCCGCCTCTATTCTACGCAGAAGCAGCGAGGAGGAAAGGCATAGATTAATTGATACCGAGCCCATGGAGCCACAAGTGCATCCGCCAAGGGATCCCTTGTCCTGCTCACAAAGGTCTGCACCTTCCGATTGAGATGGGACGCGAGCAGGTCCACGTCCGGGACACTCCATCTCAAGCAAATCTGCTGAAACATCCGGGTGCAGGGACCACTCTCCCTGGTCCAGGCGCTGACGACCGAGATAGTCCGCCTGCCAATTTTCTACGCCCGGTATGTGGACGGCAGAGATTGCCGGAACGTGACTTTCTGCCCACCGCCAGGATGGGGGCTACCTCCGAGGCCGTAGCAGAGCTTCTCGTCCCTCCCTGGTGGTTCACGTATGCTACGGCCGTGGCATTGTCCGACTGAATCCGGACTGGGCACCCATGTAGCCTCGACGTCCAATGAGAGAGGCAGCACCAAACCGCCTGAAATTACAGGACATTGATCGGGAGACGAGACTCCTCCGACCACCGTCCCTGGGCTGAACAACCCCAGGACTCCACCCCAGCCTGTCAGGCTGGCATCCGTTGTGATCACTCTCCAGTGGAGGAGGAAGGACTTCGCCAGCCGGGACCGCAGCCAACAGAGCAGGGAGGCCCTCACTGGGGGATCAATTCTGATCACTTGATCCAGGGAAGATGGGGACCTGTCCCATCTCAGGAGAATCTCCTGTTGCAGAACCCAGGTGCGGTACTGAGCATAGGGGACCGCCTCGAAGGAGGCCACTATTAGGCCCAGGACCCGCATGCAAAACCGAAGTGAGGCCCATTTCTGGGACAGCAGGGACCCAACCTGCTGACTGAAGCGTCTGCCTCTTGGTTGGAAGGAAAACTTTCGAATGGGCCGCATCCAGGATCAGCCCGATCCAGGCGGTGAGAAGGAATCAAGACCGACTTTGGGAGGTTGATCACCCATCCGAATTCCTGCAGAGTGTGCAGGGTAATTGTCACATTGTCCCTGAGTGCTGGAGCCAACTCCGTTCGCAGGAGGTGGTCATCCAGATACGCCACCACCACAATACCCCTGTCTCAGCAGAGCCAGAACCGGGGCCAGCAGTTTGGTGAAGACCCGAGGCCAGGCCAAACGGAAGAGCTATGAACTGGTAGTGATCCTCTCCAACCACAAAGCGCAGGAAGCGCTGGTGCTGGGCGCAGATGGGAACATGCAGCTACTACCGAGCGGACCGACTCCATGCGAAACCTACACAAACCTATTGAGGTCCTTCAGATCCAGAATGGGACGAACCCCATCCTTCGGAACCTTGAAAAGGTTAGAATAAAACCCTTGGGAACATTCTGCTCGAGGAACGGGGACAATCACCCCATGACCCAGCAGGTCCTGCACCACCCCAAACAGGGCCCGCAGCCTGCCCGCAGGCAGCTGCAGGTTCGAGGCGAAGAACCTGTCTGGGGGGCAGGAACAGAATTCTATGCTGTAACCCGAGGAGACCACCTCGAGCACCCAGCAGTCGAGATGTGGGAAGACCACCTGTCCCCTCACCCGAACACCGGGCGGGGACAACCCCTTCATGCGGAGGAGACCTTGTCCTCTGGCTTGGTGCGCTTACGCGGCCAGGGACGTTTCTGTCCACCCGCGGAGGCCTTGGCGGGCTGTGGACCCTTGTCCGAGGCGCGGGAGGGACAAAAAGGCTGCCTATAGGCCGGAAAGGAAGGCCCCTGATGGCGACGAGAGTCCGCACTCCTCCTGGGCTCCGGGAGAAAGGAGCTCTTGCCTCCAGTGAGATCTTTGATCAGCTTGTCCAAGGAGTCACCGTAGAGCAACCCCCCTGGAAAGGTAAATCCGCCAGGGTCCTCTTAGAAGGCATATATGCAGACCAGCACTTCAGCCAAAGCTACCGCCTGGCCACCACAGAGACGGGACGCCTTGGATATCAGAGGGGCTGCGTCCAAAGCAGCATCGCAGATACTGAGCCACCTGAACCATCCGGTCAGCGAGGTCCACACACTCAGAAGCCTGAGTCCTGTTCCACTCGCTGTGCAACCACTTTGCCCACTCAGTGAGCGTTTGCGACGCCAGCGCAGAAGCCACCACGGGCCGCATGGCCGATCCCGTCAGAATAGGGACCTGACAGAAGCCTCAGCCTTCCTGTCAGCCGGGACCTTAAAGTACTGCACGCCCTTCACCGGAATAGTGGTCGCCCTGCACAGGCGGGACGCCGGTGGGTCAACCACAGGGGGCGATGCCCACTTCAATAATTTATCCTCAAAAGGGATAAGGCACAGCGAAACACTTCGGGATAGGAAGGGAGTTCTGAGGCCGAGCCCAATCCTTAAAAACGAACTTATCGAGAAAGTCCACATACGGAAAGACCTTAGCTGCAGGGCCCTGTCTGTGTGACCTGAAGGGAACGGGCACCCTCCGAGAGGGTCCCGGCTTTTTGGCCAATCGCAGGGTCTCGTGCAGCAGCAGCGGACAGCTCAGACTCATGCCCGCCATCAGGAGCGTCGGGAACCTCGCCGACAGCTCAAGGGGGGTCCCCGCAACGGACAAGCCCCCCTCGCGGTCCGAGTCCTCCCCCGAAGAAGGGGGGGCAAGGGGCGCTTTTTGGCGTTCCTGCGGTCCAACAGCGACTCTACCCGGGAGACAAACGTCTCCAGGACCGTCATCACGTCTACTAGAGTCCCTGAAGTGCTGGCTGCAGGCACTGAGAGGTCCGGTGGTGAAGCACCCGCATCGGCTGCCATACTGTCACCCACCCTGGCAAGGCCTATTACCGGGAGACCACTGGACCCCCCCAACCCACAGCTGAGCAAGGCTGGGCAGAAGGGACACCCTGAAGGGACTCACCACCCGACCCGGAGAGAAGCTGCCTGCTGCCGTTGCCTTCACCCACTGCCGCTGTGCTTCGAGCCGCTGCCAGGGAGAACTGTCCTGTGGGGGGAGGGGTAAATCGGCGCCAAACACCAGCCAAGACCGCCCTCATCTTGTAGACACAGGGAAAATGGCCGCCATGCACACTAGAGGCCAAACACCCCTATAACAGGGCTGCGGCTACACAAAAATGGCCACCAGATGGTCCCTAGGCCTGAACAGTGCGGCCAGCTAGTGAGGAAGAGGGGGGGGGCCACTCATCGTGCTCACTCAGGTGTGGGGACCCACCAGCCCCCCACAGGACCACCAAAGGGGCGTATTTACCCCATCTAGACAGGCGGTGTGGGGATCCCACCCGGGACAGCGTTCTTGCTCCCGGCTACGCCGGAGGGAGCTGTCGGCCCAGGGCGCACTGCGTGACGGCAGGGCGTTTAACCCATGGGGCCACCCAGTCTGGTTCGGCTGGGGAGACTACCTGGGCCTGAGACTCAGCCTGTTGCCCAGCACGGCTGCTTGAAGTCTTCATCTGTGAGGCTGTCTGACAGCCGAAGTGGACCAGAGAGGTACCACAGATCCCAACAGGGAGCCTAGGTCTAACTCCTTGCACTAGGCAGAATAAAACTGAGCTAGCAGAGCTGGGTGTGGGGTTATCTGCCAGTGGGGACTGGCCCCTGGGAGGGTCTGTCTGTTGCTGTTAGAACTGCCTGTTCTGCCTAGTAAACTCCTGAAGAAGGCAGTATAACCCACTTAGTCCTAAGAGTCGCTGTGACTGTTGAACGAACGAAAGATAAAACTCCCTGGTGAACCATCGCCACCATCATGGTGGCCAGACGCCATCTCGAACCTTCGTACACGTACAAGGCAGTGGGGGGCCACTAGGAGGGACGAGATGCATACTGAAGTCCTAGTCAAGGTACCGGGGGGGGGGGGGGCGCATCCAGGGCACAGATATCTAAGCCCTGAAGGAGACGCGCCCCACTCATGCAGGAGGAACCCCGCATAGTAGCTTCACGGTGCGACAGCTCAGCCCGTTCAGAGGGCGCTTACAACACCCGAGTGGAAGCCAATACAGGGCGAACAGCTGACCCTGCCAGAACCTAGATCTGGCAGCAGACTGGGCACTCCCGTCAGCCGGGCCCAAGGACAGCGTGCCGAGATAATGGTCGCCACGATCAGGCAAGACATACTCACAGAAAAAAAAAAAAAAAAATAAAGACAGAGACCGCTCCCAGTCCCTGCAGCTCCACTCCAGGTAAGACACCTGGGGGAGCCACACGGGTCGGGCTATGCGGCCCGATGGGGATGGCCACCTCCCTTCCAGGGTCCAGCCATATCTCCCAATCAGGGAGCTTGAGGCCTCCCGACAGTGAGAAGTGGAGCGGTGCCGGCCCGCCTGTGAAGCGGGCTAGGCTACAGGGCTTCACTCTACATGAACATATCTGAGAAATCAGGACAGCTGCAATGGTAGACAGAGTTGCTACCCTTTAACCCATGGCTACACCTCTGATTAGGGCGCTGACTGGTGCCTTCCCGTGTGCAGCAGTACACGGGAAGGGAAACCAGGGAGCACACCATCCAATATCTCAAGGGGACCCCCCATCATAGTGGAGTCCCTGTCAGGATCCAACTCTTCAGAGGCATGGGGGGGGGGGGGATGGGGGTTTGGCCCACCATACGCCGGCGTGCTGTCCCCGTCCAGGAAACCCAGGACCGCCTTGCAGTCCCTAAGTGCCATGGAGAGGTACAGTGGAGAGGCACCTGCATCGGCTGCCATTGCCCACCCTGGCAACAGGGCCCTCAAACTGGGATCTGTAGTACCAGGAGACCAGGCACCACCCCAAGACTGCGCTGGACTTCAGGAGGGTAACCCCAGGGGGACTCCCCACTTGCCCGCTCCCTCTTCCTGAAATGAGCCGTGCCTGCCACCCACCACTGCATGCTGCCTTCTCCCATCCCGTGCCGCTGCCAAAGCAGGCCTGTGCATCCAAACGTTCCCCAAAAACCATGCAGGGACAGGGCTGTGACCAGTACCTCAGCTACTGTGCAGGGGGGGGGGGGGTGTGTGTAAACCAGCGCCAGAAGGCCAGGGAACCCCTATCACAAACAGGTCAGACCGAATGCATGGGCCACCACAAGATGGCCATGCACACTAGAGGCCAAAACACGTGGCCGGACACAACAAAATGGTAGCCGCGACAAGCAATAGAGGCCGAACATGCGGCCGGCCAAGAAAAATGGCGGCCGGACCACCGCAAAATAGCGCCGGACGCGGCTACCGAACGGACTGGCCGCAACGCGGCCGGCCCAGCCGAAGGTGGTAGAGCCGCACCTAGGGGGAGGGGGGGGGGGGGGGGGGG
>BLSH010231174.1:613116-629025 GCA_018402905.1 Glandirana rugosa
CCCCCCCCCCCCCCCCCCCCCCCCCCCCCCCCCCCCCCCCCCCCCCCCCCCCCCCCCCCCCCCCCCCCCCCCCAGAACTGCGGCCAACCCAGCGCATTGCTAAAGTCGGCTTGCGTCCGTTGGCCGCACTGGGGAGACTACCTGGATCTAGGATATCAAGCCTGTCCTCCAGCAGGCTACTTGATTGAAGTCTTCATCAGAAACAAAAATTGAGAAAAACAGGGAACACTGGTCACATCAGGGAGCCAGGTCCTACTACTTGCACTAGGCAGAAAAAAAAAGGGGGGATTTTATTAAAAACTTACCATAAAATCCTTTTCTCCGAGTTCACTGACAGACGCAGCTCTTCAATGACATGTGGGTTATATGCAGATCCTATTAGGAGTTAACTAGGCAAAGAAAGAAAGCAAGCTGGCCCCTCCCAGGGGGCTGTCCTCTTTCCCATATAATCCCCCTACTCTGCTCAGTACATCAGTTCGTAACAAGCCGTACCGAAAAAAAAACGCAGAGGGGTGGGTGCTGTGTCTGTCAGTGAACTCGGAGAAAAAGGATTTCGTTTTAATAAAATCCTTTTCTCCTACGTACACTGACAGACGCAGCTCTTCATTGACATGTGGGGATGTCCCAAAGCTGTGTCAGTGAAGGGTGGGTAAACGACAACAGTACCCAACAGTATCTCTGAAGAGGCGCCAGACGCGCCTGCACTGCCGCCTGTAAAACTTTATGGCCAAAAGCAGCATCCGAAGACTCAGACACATCAACTTTATAAAATTTAGTGAAAAAGTGCACCGAGGCCCAAGAGCCACCTTACACACTTGTGACACCGAAGCCCGGTGTCTAAACACCCAGGAAGTGCTAACGGCCCTGGTAGAACGAGCCATGACTGGAAAGGGAGGGGACTTGCCCCTAAAAAAAAAAAAAAAAAAAAAAAAAATAAGTCACGGTCTGTCTGACCCAACGGGAAACACTAGCCACTGAGGCCGCAAATACTTTGCGTGGCCCGTCCGTCAGTACAATGCATCAAACTTCTGAAAAGTCTCTGTAGCCGCCAAATAGACCCACCAAGCCCTTACAACATCCAATGAGTGTAACTCAAATTCCATGAGATGTCAGGGACACGGACACAATGAAAGAACAATCTCTTCATTAGTGTGAAAGGACACCACCTTCGGGAGAAACAAAGGTGACGGGTGCAGGACCGCCTAGTCCTTGTGAAGGACCAAATAGGGAGACCTGCAGGACAATGCTGCCAGCTCAGACACCCGCCTAGCGTATGTAATGGCCACTAAGAGAGACACTTTTTGTGACAGTAATTGTAAGGGAATATCCTTGATCCTCTTATATGGCGGCTTCTGTAGCACAGAAAGCACTAAGATTCAAATCCCACGGCGTCAAAGGCGACCGCACCTGTGGGACCACATGTCGTACACCTTGTACAAGTGTACGAAGCAATGAATGTGATGCCAAAGGTCGTTGGAAGAGGTTTGCCAGAGCCGAAATCTGACCCTTGAGGGTACTCAAAGCCAATTTCTATCCAGGCCCTGTTGTAAAAGGGCTAGGACCCTGAACACGACAGAAGAGCGAGGGTTCCAATCCCCTGCTTCACACCAAGCAATGTATGCCTTCCAGGTGCAATGATAAATCTTGCGTGAAGTACACTTACATGCTTTTAACATGGTAGGGATCATGGAGTCAGCGACCCCCCTGTCCCTCAGCACCTAGGACTCAATAACCAAGCCGTCAAAGCCAGCGAGGGTAAATCAGGGTGCAAGATGGGCCCTTGAGACAAGTCTTCGTGCAGCGGAAGGCGCCAGGGAGCATCTGCCACCACGTCGGCATACCAAGGAAGCTGAGGCCAATCCGGATCCACCAGGATCATCGGGACCCCCTCCGCTTCCACCCTGCGCAGTAGCCATGGTAGAAACTTGATGGGAGGATAGGCGTACAGAAGACGATACCGACCCCAAGGTGCTCCCAGTGCATCCGTGGCGACCGCCAACGGTCTCTTGTTCTGCACACAAAGGTCTTTACTTTGTGATTGAACCGGGACGCCATGAGGTCCACCTCTGGCATGCCCCACTTGAGGCAGATCTGGTTGAACACTTCAGGATGCCCCTGATCCAGTGTCTAGCAACTGAACAAGTCCGCCTGCCATTTTTCTAAGCCTGGAACGCAAATGGCGAAGATTGCCAGTACGTGGAGTTCTGCCCAATTCAGGATGAGAGCTGTATCCGCAGCCGCTGTCAAACTCCTAGTTCCGCCCTGATGGTTCACATACGCCACGGCCGTGCCATTATCCGACTGAATCAGAAGGCCCCGCAACCTTACCGTCCAGTGGGAGAGGCAGAGTCTGACTGCCCTCAGCACCAGCAGATTAATCGGAAGGTGAGATTCCTGCGCCGACCAGCGCCCCTGGGCAGACAACTATCGCAGATCCCCCCCTTCAGCCTATAGGCTGACGTCCGTCGTGACAAATCGACCATTCAGGGGGAAGAAAGGATTTTCCCAAGGGTAAAGCTGGGGGCCGAAGCCACCCTGTCAAGGACCCCCTGGTCTGGGGGCCAGTCTGATCAGTCGGTCTAGGGACAGAGGAGACTTGTCCCACCGAGACAGAATCGCTCGTTGAAGGAGCCGAGTGTGACTGGGCGTAGGGTACCGCCTCGAAGGCCAATACCACGAGCCCCAACACCCGCATATAAAACCGTAAGGAGGACCACTGGCAAGAAAGTAAGGATCGCACTACTGCTGCTTGCAGGGTCAGCAACTTGGCCGGAGGTAGAAACACCTTCGCCTGTTCCGTGCCCAAAATTAGACCCAGGTATACCAGGCGACAGGATGGTGTCAGCGTCAACTTCTGCAGGTTGATCAACCAGCCAAAGTGCCTCAATGAGGCCATTGTGATGGCTACAATATCCTCCAGAGCTGAAGCAGATTCCGCTCTCAGGAGTAGGTCGTCGAGGTATGCTACTACCACAATGCCTCTGCCTCAGTAGCGCCAGGACCGGGGCCACCGGCTTGGTGAACACCCGAGGAGCCGAGGCCAGACCGAAAGGAAATGCCACAAATTGGCAAGGTCGGTCTCACGCTGCAAAGCGCAGAAAGCACTGGAGTTTGTGACAGATGGGAACATGAATTCCTCGTGGCCACAACCGAGCGGACGGATTCCATCCGAAATTTTCACGCTCTCACGAAGTGGTTCAGCACTTTTAGGTCCAGAACAGGCCCCTTTTTTGGGGACCACGATAGGTTTGAATAAAAACCTCTCCAACTGAGGTACTGGCACCCCCTGGACCTAAGGGAGTCTCAAGTTCGATGGGAAGAACCTGTCTGGGGGTAGAGTGCTGAACTATCCTGTAACCAGAGGACACCACTTCCTGCACCCACCAGTCAGAAATGCGGGCAGTCAACCTGTCTGCGAGTCCCAGAATACATCCCCGCACCCGTACTTCGGGTGGGGGCAACCCATCATGCAGGGGCGGGCTTGTCTTTTCGTGCCGGGGCACGAAATGTCATGCCGGGGCACAAACAAACCTCTGACCCGAAGAGATGGGTCCCTGCTTTCGGCAAAATTCTCGCCGCTTGGGTTCGGGAAGGAATGACTGCAAAGAGACATTTTTGACAGCATGGAAAGCAGGTCCAGGGCCACATCAGGTATTGAATACCCTGACCCAAACGTTCTGCATTTTACAAAGCCTCAAGCGTCCTGCCGCAATTCGGATAGGTACTGCGCCACCATGGCGGATGCCAGGGCCGGTCTCATGGCTGGTCCTGCTAACAGGAAAAGTGCCTTAGACACTGCCTCTGTACGCCTGTCGGCTGGGTTCTTGAATGAAAGGAACCCTTCCAGGGGTATGGTGGTTGCCTTGAGGCGAGCCACCGGGGGTCCACTATGGGGGACGCCCATTTTTTCACTAAATTATCTTTAAAGGGATAGCGTATCGCGAAGCGTGTGGGTAGGGCGAAGGCATTTTGAGGACGCTGCCATTCCTGATAGACCAGATGATCGAAAATTTGATCATAAGGGTAAGCCTTGGGTGATCTAGCTGACCCGCAAACGTATGCGGCAGCTTGCAACTCCCCTACTTGGTCCAGTCGCAAAGACACATGGATACCCACCAGCGATTTTTGCGCGCCACTGAGGCCTCCAGGTCTTTGCCATCTGAGGGAATTAGTTTGCCTTCCGACAGTACCACGGGGTCCCTGTGACCCCCCAAAGCCATCTCCGGTTAGAATCGACCCCTGACGGACAGGGGGGGAAACGGGCGTTTTGCAGGGGCCCCCCAGAGACTTGCTCAGCCCCGCCAGGGAAGAAATTCCCTAAAAACCGCCCTGAGCTGGCCCAATGACACCAAGTCCAAAGCGTTTTTGGCTGCATAGTCGCGGATTCCTCCTCAGAGGGTCCTGCAGTTGTCCACCGGAATTGACAGACCATTTGCCACTAAGGCACTGACACCCCCTCACAATGCGCCCAGCCGACGCCCCACAGAACGCCAGGGAGGTCCCAGGAGGACTTTGCCCACCGCTACCGACACCCCAGGGCTTAGTCAGCTATACTTGCTGTTCCTTTTCCTTTGTGCTCACGAGCGCTGTTCCCATAGGAGTGCTCAGTAGAGAAAGACCGCCAGAGAAACTGCTGTCAGCGCTGTCTTGAATGAAAGCGAAAGTAAACGTACAGCCACGTTATACATGCTGCAGGGACTCAAATATGCCCGCCAGGGCGGTCACAGTGAACAGCAATGCCAGTGTATAGGCCGGGCTATGGCAAAATGGCCGCTGCTGGCACTAGGGAATAAAACCACCAGAAAATGGCGGCTATCCCCCGCAAAATGGTAGCGGACCGCCGCATGGCGGTAAAAATGGCGTAGCCGTTACTGAAGGGTGCGGAGCGGGTGGGGGCGACCATGGGCTGCAGCCAGCGACCCAGCTAAGGGAGAATTTTTTTTTTGTAATTTATTGTCCGCCCCCCCCCCCCTTTGCACCCCGAGAGGGGAAGAGGGGGGAATCACTCACCACTCCAGCCGGGCGTAGCGGGTCACCACCTGTTGCAGACTTTCCTCCCATCTGGAAGGGATGCTGCAGGCCTCAGCCCCTGGACAGGAAAGCACGTCCTCCCACTGGCCGCCCGCACAGAACGGGCACGATGCGGCGGGTCCCGCCTAAGCATAGGACTCTAGATAACCTTATTGCCCCAGCCGGCTTCTTGATAGTCTTCATCAGAACACTTGAGAAAAATAAGTGCGGAAATAAAAATATGATCCGCAGGTCCCATAAGGGAGCCAGGTCAACTCCTTGCACTAGGCATGTTAAAACTGATGTACTGAGCAGAGTAGGGGGATTATATGGGAAAGAGGACAGCCCCCTAGGAGGGGCCAGCTTGCTTTCTTTGCCTAGTTAGCTCCTAATGGGATCTGCATATAACCCACGTGTCAATGAAGAGCTGCGTCTGTTAGTGAACGTAGGAGAGAAAGAAAAAAAAAAAACTGCTTAGCAGGGTGGAGGGGTTATACCAAGTGAGGACTGCCCCCTGGGAGGGGCTGTGTCTGCTTTTAGCTGAACTGCCTAGTCCACTCCTAGTGATAAGGTGGATAACCCCATATGTCATGAAGAGCTGCTGCGTCCATCAATAAACGAAAGAGAAAGCTGGGTTTTAAGGGGGCATCCATGCATGTGCTCCCGAGTTGGGATGTGTGCATCCATTGACTGCAGATAAGACACTCGCTACCTCCCCACAGGGGTTTGACTGACAGCAGCAGGCAGCCAAGGCTTGGACTGCTCAGTATCTCCTTTGAGACCAGAAGCGAGAAGAGAAATGCTGCAGTCAGGACAGTGCTGGAACAGTGAAGAGCCTGGTGTTTACAGATTGGGGCGGGTAGGACAAGTAGTGGGAAATAGTCTACCTTAACCACTTGGCGGCCGTGTAACGTAGTTACACGGCCGTAAGTGGCACTCATTGTTCTGGGAGGACGTTATAACACGTCCTCCCAGAATCGCACTCCTGCGCGCCCCCTGGGGCGCGCACCTGGGAGCATCCGTGACCGCCGGGTCTATGAGAACCGGCGCATCACGAATCACGGTAAATGGCCACTTGGAGCGGAGCATCACATGTAATGACGGAGCATCACATGTAAACAAGCCGGCGGAAGTGCCAGCTTGTCTCCCCCCTCTCCGCACCGATCGGTGCAGTGTGACAGGAGAGGGGGGAGAGGGGAGATGCAGCGGTGCTGTGTGCAGTATTTGAAGTGCCCACAGCACTGCTATGTGCCAAACAGGGACCCCCATCAAGCTTCACCCATGCCCACGCCCTCATCCATGCCCACCCATCTGTGTCCACCCGTCACCCATGAATCCATGCCCACCCATCACCCATCCATCGTGCCCACCCATTCGTCACCCATGCGTCCATGCTTACCCATCCGTCACCCATGCGTCCATGCTTACCCATCCGTCACCCATGCGTCCATGCTTACCCATCCGTCACCCATGCGTCCATGCTTACCCATCCATGCATCCATCCGTCACCCATGCGTCCGTGCTCACCCATCCGTCACCCATGCGTCCGTGCTCACCCATGCATTCGTGCTCGCCCATCCGTGCTTATCCATCCGTCACCCATGCATACGTGCTCACCCATCCATGCTCACCCGTCACCCATGCACCCGTGCTCACTCATCCTTGCTCACTCATCTGTCACCCATGCATCCGTGCTCACCCACCCAGCCATGCTCACCCATGCAGCCTCATCCGTGCTCACCCATCCAGCCTCATCCGTGTTCACCCATGCATCCGTGTTGACCCATGCATTCATGTTCAGCCATGCATCTATGCTCACCCATGCATCTGTGCTCACTAATCCAGTCATGCTCACCCATGCAGCCTCATCCATGCTCACCAATTCAGCCGTGCTCACCCATCCAGCCTCATCCGTGTTCACCCATGCATCTATGCTCCGCCATCCATCCGTGTGCAGTCATCCCCATCTATGGCTTATTCGTGCTCATTTATGCCTCATTCATGTTCATCCATACCCCATCAGTTCTCAATGTCCCTACAGCGCCCATCAGGGCCCCTACAGCGCCCATCAGGGCCCCTACAGCGCCCATCAGGGCCCCTACAGCGCCCATCAGGGCCCCTACAGCGCCCATCAGCGCCACACAATAATGTAATAGGTAGTCAAATTGGATTTGAAATGTATGCCCCTAGAACACCTGATGGTGCACCCTGCATGTTGGGCCTCTGTATGTGGCCAGGCTGTGTAAAAGTCACACATGTGGTATCACCATACTCGGGACGAGTAGCAGAATATATTTTAGGGTGTCATTTGTGCTGGGTACATCCTGTGTGTTAGACTTATTGTATAAATGGACAACCTTTTGTTAAAAAAAAAAAAAAAAAAAAAAAAAAAAGTTCTCATTTTTCCACATTTTCCAAAAACTTGTGGAAAAAATGAACTGTTCAAAAAAACGACTCATTATGCCTCATAGAATATACATTGGGGTGTTTACTTTTCAAAATGGGGTCATTTTTTGGGTGTTTCCATTGCCCTGGTGCTCCAGGACCTTCAAAAAAGCAAGAGGTAGTCAGGAAATTATATGTGTAATTTATGTCCTTAGAACGCCTGATGGCGCTCCCTGCATGTTAGGCCTCTGTATGTGGCCAGGCTGTGTAAAAGTCTCACATGTGGTATCACCATACTCAGGAGTAGCAGAATGTGTTTTGGGGTGGAATTGGTGGTATGCATATGCTGGGTGTGAGAAATAACCTGTTAATATGACAATTTTGTAAAAAAAAAAAAAAAAAAAAAAAAAAAATCTTCATTTTGAAAAACTGACAACTAAAACTTGCCATGCCTCTTACTAAATACGTTGGACTGTCTACTTTCCAAAAAGGGGTCATTTGGGGGGGTATTTGTACTTTTGTCTTGTTAGAGCCTCAAGAAATGATAGGCCATCAGTGCATCAGGTGTGATCAATATTCAGCGATTGGCACCATAGCTTGTAGACTCTAACTTTCACAAAGACCAAATATAATACACTAATTTGGGTTATTTTTACCAAAGATATGTAGCAGTATAAATTTTGGCCAAAATGTATGAAGAAAAGTTGCTAATTTGCAAAATGTTACAACAGAAATAAAGAAAAATGCATTTTTACAAAATTTGGTATTTTTCCATTTATTGCTCAAAAAATAAACACCCCAATGGTGATTAAATACCACCAAAAGAAAGCTGTTTGTGGGGGAAAAAAAAAAAAAAAAAGACGAAAATTTCATATGGGTACAAGGTTGCATGAGTGAGTAATTGTCATTCAAAATGTGAGTACTGAAAGCTGAAAATTGGTCTGGTTAGGAAGGGGGTTTAAGTGCCCAGTGGTCAAGTGGTTAATGCAGAATATGCATTAATGTGATTTAAAGTGCAAAGAAAAAAAAAAAGTTGGATACTTGCCTGTTCTGTGCAAATTTTTTCTCCTCTTCTGGGGTCCCCTGTTGGTGCTCCTGGTTCCTCCCTGCCATGTGGCCTCATTGCCAGCCACTTGAAATGGTGGCACTTGTCCAGGCTCAATCCTGAGCTGGGCTGTGTGTGCCTATTTAAAAACCGTGCGGTTTGGCCCCACCGCCCTGCTCACAGGTGTAAAAAAAAAAAAAAAAAAAAAAAGCATTACAGCGCAACACCCAGTTTGGTGTAAACGCTAAAGTTCAAAAAGCTGGCAAAACTATCTGCTGGCAGATATAGATCAAGTTAGATAGCTTTATAAAATGTCAGGGCTCGTTTACAGTCCTTCAGACTTTAGGGGGGCCTGACAGGCCAGAGGAAGTGGAAATTTTCCTGGCATCAGTGGGAGTGACCACCACCAGATTTTGTATTGGGGGAAAAATGGGTGTCCTATAGTTGTCAGTGTTTTGTACCAGTGGCAGGAATAGTCAAGCAAAGGGCTGCATCTGGCCCCTGGGCTGCAGTTTGTAGACCACTGCTTCTGAATGTTAGCAGTGCCTACTCAAATCTGGAGTGCTATATACCCTGCCGTAGCAGCAGAACTATTTCTACTACAATCTTAAAAAAAGGCAACTAGTTAGGCCTCATGCACACAGGATGTAAAAAAACACAAAAAAAACCTAAAAGCTTGTACCGACACAGGAAAATCAGTTAACGCAATTTTATCAGCGTTTTGCATTGGCGTCAATGTGCGTTTTTCTGTGCTAGCTTTAAGTTGCATTTCTCTGCTGCTATGGGAGCCCATTGATTTGAATAGAAGTCACACCAGAAGTTGGATCTTGATGAGCAGACGCGGAGACACTTGTGTGCCGAGAATCTTGAAGGGGAACCCCACAATATATACCACCGCAACTATACCAGACCCTTCGGTCTGGTATGGATTTTAAGGGGAACCCCGCACGCCAAAGACAATGGCGTGGGTTCCCTCCAAAATCCATACCAGACCCTTATCCGAACATGCAACATGGCAAGCCAGGAAAGAAGTGGGGACAAGCAAGTGCCTCCCTCCCCCCCCTTTGGACCATACCAAGCCACATGCACTCAACATGGGGAGTATGGGTGCTTTGGGGCAGGGGGCCCATGTTGGACGACAAGGGCCTCTTCCCGACAACTCTAGCCATTTGTCGTAGGGGTATGCGGGTCGGGGCTAATCGGAATCTGGAAGCCCACCTTTAACAAGGGGGCCCCCAGATCCCAGCCCCCCACCCTATGTGAATGAGTATAGGGGTACATTGTACCCCTACCCATTCACAATAAAACCCACACTACACGCGGTTTTTAATATATCAGCTCGGGCATCTTCTCCCTCTCCGGCTCTTCTGCAGGGTCTTTTGAGTGGGCCATCTTCTCTGCTACCTTCTCCCTCTTTTCTCATGTTGACAACGCGATCTCCCGGACTAATGAAGTAGCCGCCCTCTGCATTGACTTCTATTGGCATGGGGATGCGGCCACCCACTGATGTCAAGAGGCCCCGTCCCCTTATGCCATCACATCACAGGGCGGGGCACCTCTGGATGACAGTTCTGGTATAGTCTTGGGTGGGAACCCCACACTTTTTGCAGGGTTCCCCTTCAAGATCCTCAGCACACAAGTTGCACCTCATCATGTTGTGACTTTATTCACCATCAGTGGTTCCTTATGGGAGCCCACTGATTTGAATAGGAGGCAGAGAAACACCTGACGAGGCTATATACACACACACACACACACACACACACACACACACACACACACGTTAAGCCGTGTTTTACAGCTCCTGGAAGCACAGGCTGTCGTTTGTCTACTGCCCCTAAATGCTTATGCCTCCAAACG
Source organism: Glandirana rugosa (assembly GCA_018402905.1). Lineage (NCBI taxonomy): Eukaryota > Metazoa > Chordata > Amphibia > Anura > Ranidae > Glandirana > Glandirana rugosa. Next base: position 623,417 of record BLSH010231174.1, read on the forward strand.
CCTCTGACAGTTTATGTGTGCATGGACACAGGCTAACATGGAGGTGCTTTTAGAGGCAGTTAAAAATGTCAAATGCCCCTAACAGCAGCTGTAAAAACATCCTGTGTGCATGAGGCCTAATGCAGGAAATTTGCAGCACCAAAACCTTCACTGCTCAAATCCTCAAGTGACAAGAACCCTCACTGGAAGCCAACCCATACTATAAATTTCAGAGGACTGATCCTTTGCACACAATAGCCACTTTACATTGTATACCAATCATTTTACATTGCACATTTAGTTTTATATTACATCTAAATGTACGGAACCACAGCAGTAATACCCACATAAAAGTGTACCTTGCAGGTGGTCACATTTACCCTTGGCATTGGGAGTGGTACAAACACCAGTGAAGTCTAGAGAGTTGTCCAACATGGCATTTATCCTTCTGAAAATATCAGCGTTGCTGCATGTAGAAAGGGCTGGAGTGTCAGAAGGGCATCCCCAACAATCCTTTGTTCTTCCTAGATCATCTTTCTGCAAGAGAAAAAAAAAAATTGCTTTAATATGCCAAACCATATGGGAAATTAAACTCCTCTACAGTCAATGCACCTTACCCTTAAACCTTGCATATTGTGCTCTTATACAAGAATTTAACCCCATTCTAGAAAGATTCTCTATAAACCTAGTAAACATAAAGCAGCAAAAAAAAGGGATTCACGATAGGCTGCAAATTGACTAAATGCTTTTGTAAGATTTATATATAAAAACAATGCTGGTTTCGTTTTAGACACTTTGCAAACCCTTTGGGATTAGTGCAATTAGAAGACTAGACAGGCACTGGAAGGTAAAAACAAAGGAGTTTTCCTATATAGACATTTTGGCCCCTTTCACACAGGCTTCCATTCAACCACATTTATGCATGCAAAAACCAGATTCAGTTTACATCAATTTCTCATCCCTGCTGTGAGCAGGGATTCCCCACTGACCGCAGAATGCAATTGAAAAAACCTGCATGCATGTCCAAGTCCTTTTGGGTGTGGTATAGATTTTAAAAGGGAGCCTACAACAAATGTGAGGTTACCCCAAAATACATATCAGATATGAGCATGCAGTTTGCACCCACCCCACACCATTCAAGGCCAAATGCCCTCATAGGAGAAAAGGACCCCCCCCAGCAAAGTCCCCATGTTGGAGGACAAGATCATCTTCCTCACAACCCTGGCCTGGCGATGGTGAGGGTGACTAATAGGAATTTTTTTTTGCTAGAAAATTACTTATATCTCCCAAACATATTTCCTTTTTTCAATCACCCTAGAGAATAAAATGGCGATCGTTGCAATACTTTGTCAGACGGTATTTGCGCAGTGGTCTTTCAAGCGCGATTTTTTTGGAAATATTTTACTTTGAGTTGAAAAAATAAAACAGTAAAGTTAGCCCAATTTTTTTGTATATTGTGAAAGAGGATGTTACGCCGAGTAAATGGATACCATACATGACATGGTTGAAAATTTTGCGCACTCGCGGAATGGCGGCAAAATCAGGTACTTAAAAATTTCCATAGGCGACGCTTTAAAATTTATCGGTTACCAGGTTAGAGGTGCAGAGGAGGTCTTTTGCTAGAATTATTGCTCACTCTGGCGATCGCGGCGATACCTCACATGTGTGGTTTGAACACAATTTTTATTTGCAGGCGCGACTTACATATGCGTTTTGTTTGCTGCGCGAGCTCGCGGGGATGGTGGCGCTTTAAATTTTTTTTTTTTTTAATTTTATTTATTTTTAACACTGTTCCTATAACTACTTCAGCCCCGGAAGGATTTCACACCAGAGCACTTTTTGCGATTCGGCACTGCATCGCTTTACCTGACAATTGCGCAGTCATGCGACGTTGTACCCAAACGAAATTTGCGTCCTTTTTTTCCCACAAAAAGCTTTTTGGTGGTATTTGATCATCGCTGCGTCATTTCTGATTGCCGCTATAAACAAAAGAGCGACAATTTTGCAAAAAAAAAAAAAAGTCGCAATTGCCGTTTGATTGGTTTGCGCAAAAGTGGCTACGTTTACGGATGAGAATTCATTTCTGGGTTTTTATTTTTACTAGTAATGTCGGTGATCTGCGATTTTTAGCGGTACTGCAATATTGGGGCAGACATGGACCATTTTGACACTTTTTTGGGACCATTGGCATTTATACAGCGATCAGTGCTATAAAAATGCACTGATTACTGTGTAAATGCCATTGGCAGTGAAGGGGTTAACCTGCAGGGGGCGCTCTAAGGGTTAACTGTTCCCTGGGCGTGTTCTTACTGTGGGGGGACTGCCCTAGCAGGGGAAGGGAAGTGATCACAGCTTCCATGTAGAGGAAGGCTGTGATCACAGCCCTTCCCCCTCTCCCCCTCATCAGGCTGAGGAAGACTTGTCTCCCGTCTTTCCTGGTTTGCGCTGCCGCTGCTGGCGTCCGGCCCCTGCAGCAACCTTACTGGAACGGTTCCCTTGCTTGCCGTGCCTGATGCACGAAAAAGCTACCTCTGACCCGACGTAGCAGGCTCCTGTCTAAGGCGGAACTCACGCCTGCGGGGCTCCGGAAGGAAAGTACTCTTGCCTGCTGTGAGATCCTTAATGATTTCAGCAAGGCGCGAGCCAAAATGGGCGCCCATCCTGAAAAGGAAGATCAGCCCAACCTAGTGCGGAAGTGTGGTCACCGACCAGGGTCGCAGCCAAGAGTTCTGTGAAGTCTAAAGGCAGCTATCGACGTTCTAGACAGCAAGAGCAGAACATCCACCGCCGCATGTTCCTGGTTTGCACAGAGGCATTTTATCCCCTGGAGTAAAAAAACTGCAGTGCCTCCATCAGGCGACCGCCCACCAGGTCTGACTTAAGTTCCTCCATGCACTCAGAGGTACTGCGCTGCCATGGCCGCAGCCAAAGCAGGTCGCACTACGGCGCCCGCGTTCAAGAACAAGGACTTCAAAAGTGCCCCTGGCCTTCTATCGGCAGGATCCCTGAAGGAAGGAGTCCCCGCCATAGGAATGATAGTCGCCTTGGTAAGGCGTGCAATAGGCGGATCCACCGCAGGAGATTCCCATTTCTTTAGGAAATTCTCCCCAAAAGGGATAGCGTTCAGTAAAACGGCCAATCAGTGAGGAGGAACGGCGGGTTGCTGCCATTCACGATATAGGAAATGGTTAAAAAAAATTAAGGATAGGACTTGGGGCCTTGGGGGGCCTAGAAGACCGCACACATAAGCAGATCGCGATTCGCCCGTTTGATGCAACTTGGTGCGAATGCCAGCGATAATGGTGGCGACCAGCACATTGTCCTGGTCAGCCACTGGCTCCTGGTCCTCCTCAGCTACCATGTCACCTCAGCAGACAAGTCCCCCGGGGTCTCTAAGACCCTTGAAGCCCCTCAAACTCAGAATCTTCCCCTGAGGATAAAGGAGGGGGGGGCGCTTCCAGGGAGCCCGCAGAGCAGCGTCCCCACATGGAAAGATTTCAGTGATAACATCCCGCAGCTGGGTGAGAAAAGCCCCTTGGGCAGACTGCGTGGCTGCCGATGCCCTCTCAGCAGGTTTGCAGGGAGATCAGCCATTGTCAGGGATGGATGGATGGATGGATGAACGCCCCGCACACAGCCACACACCCCCACAGGATCAGAGGACAGCACCCCACCGCCACCAGCACCTAGAGGGAGCCCAGCTATACTTGCGATTTTGCTGCCCATCAGCGCCGATCGTTCAGAAATACTGCCTGTCACCGTCCATCTTCTGAGGGGAGAAGCTGCAGTCACGTGTAGAATGCAGAGCATGCAGTGAAGATGGCCGCCAGGAAGCACTAGAGGGTGAAACACACCTCTCAGGCAACGTGCAGTACCGAATATGGCCGCTCCGAGCGCTAGAGGGAAAGCCCCATAGGCTGGAAATGTCCGCGGCTACGGCAAAATGGTGGCCGAAGGACCGCATGGTGATGCTGGACGAGAAGGCCGAACGGGCAGCGCTGGGGAGGGGGGTGGGGGGCGAGGTGTGGCAGGGGGCAAGATGGGAGGCTGATCCCCACCGGTGGCTACCCCGGACAAGCTACTGGAGCAGAGGAAAAACCGCATTTGCGGACGTCAGGCCCACTTCACTCCCCGGGTGGGGAAGAAGGCAGGGCGCTCACTTACCCGTCCAACGCCACGGCAGCCACCGGATGCAGACTTTCCACCCTTGAAGGGGGGCATGCTGCCGGCCCAGAGTCGCCCTGCCGAACGAATCGGGAAGGGGACCATGTGGGGGAGCTCGCCCCGGGCCACCCGCACGGAACGGGCTGGATGCGGCGGGTCCCTGTGTTGGGGCCGGCTTCGCATCATGTTGGCCAGGTCGGGGAAAGTACAGAGCACCAGGACTCTCGATACCCCGACCGGCTTCTTGATAGCAGATCATCTTGATTGCAGCAAAAAAAAAGAAAAGAAAATGGTCACAATAGGACCGCAGTTCCCTATAGGGAAGCCAGGTCAACTCCTTGCGAACTAGGCATTGAAACTGAAGAGCTATTCTGTGAGGGGGTTTGATGTAGGGAAAGAGGACGGCCCCCCAAGGGAGGGGCCAGCCGATTCTTTTCCCTGCCTAGTTAACTCCTAGTAGGACGAACATAAAACCCACAAAGTCATGAAGAGCTGCGTTTGTAAGTGAACGTAGGAGAAATAAGTTTAACATTCAGTCTTATCGTTTATATCGCAAAAAATAAAAACCCAGTGGTGATCATATCCCACCAAAAAGCAAGCCATGTGAAAAAAAAAATAGGCTTTTATTAAGAACTTACTATAAAATACTTTTTTCTGAGTTCATTGACAGACGCAGCCTCTATTCATGACACATGGGGTTTATGCACATCCTACTAGGAGTAGACTAGGCAAAAAGAAAAAAGCAAGCTGGCCCCTCCCAGGGGGACGTCCTCACTCAGCATATAACCCCCCAGCTCTGCATATCAGTTCGTAACAAGCCGTCCAAACACAACACAGGGGTGGGGTGCTGCGTCTGTCCGTGAACTCAGAGAAGGATTTTACGGTAAGTTCTTAATAAAATCCTATTTTCTCTTACGTTCATTGATAGACGCAGCCTCTATTCATGACACAAGCGGACGTCCCAAAGCAGTGTCAAACAAGAGGGGTGGGCAAGCAACAACTGTACCCAACAGAATCCTCTCAGGAGGCGCCAGCCGCGCCTATACTGCCGCCTGCAAATCTTAGCGGGCAAAAGCAGCATCCGGGGATGCTGACATATCAACTTCTTAAAATTTAACAAGAGTGTACACCGAGGCCCATGTAGCCATCCTGCACACTTTAGACACCGAGGCTTGGTGTCTGAAAACCCAGGAAGTGCCAATCACCCTGGTGTAAGGGCCTGGTGTAAAGCCCTTACTACATCTAAAGAGTGCAAAGCAATCGCCTTGGGATGAGACGGGTGTGGACACAAAGGAGAACAATGTCCTCAATGTGGAAAGAGGAAACCACCTTCGGCAAGAACGAAGGCTAAGGGTGCCGCCCCGCCTTAACCATATGAAGTACCAAGTAGAGAAACCTACATGACAAGCCGCCAACTCAGACACCCGCCTAGCGGATGTAGTGACCACCAAAAAAAACACCTTTTG
>BLSH010231174.1:629035-643265 GCA_018402905.1 Glandirana rugosa
TAAGTTCTTAATAAAATCCTATTTTCTCTTACGTTCATTGATAGACGCAGCCTCTATTCATGACACAAGCGGACGTCCCAAAGCAGTGTCAAACAAGAGGGGTGGGCAAGCAACAACTGTACCCAACAGAATCCTCTCAGGAGGCGCCAGCCGCGCCTATACTGCCGCCTGCAAATCTTAGCGGGCAAAAGCAGCATCCGGGGATGCTGACATATCAACTTCTTAAAATTTAACAAGAGTGTACACCGAGGCCCATGTAGCCATCCTGCACACTTTAGACACCGAGGCTTGGTGTCTGAAAACCCAGGAAGTGCCAATCACCCTGGTGTAAGGGCCTGGTGTAAAGCCCTTACTACATCTAAAGAGTGCAAAGCAATCGCCTTGGGATGAGACGGGTGTGGACACAAAGGAGAACAATGTCCTCAATGTGGAAAGAGGAAACCACCTTCGGCAAGAACGAAGGCTAAGGGTGCCGCCCCGCCTTAACCATATGAAGTACCAAGTAGAGAAACCTACATGACAAGCCGCCAACTCAGACACCCACCTAGCGGATGGAAAAAAAAAAAAAAAAAAAAAAAAAAAAAAAAACTTTAGTGACAGCAATTGTAAGGGAATATCCCTGATTTTCTCATGGCGGTTTCTGCAGTACAGAAGTACTAAATTTAAAACCCACGGTGCCAACGGCGACCGTACCTGAGGAGCTACAGGACGTACACCCTGTACAACGTATGATCAAGAAAGCGTAGCTAACGGACGTTGAAAAAGAATCGCCAGAGCCGAAAACAAACCCTTGATTGCACTCAACGCCAAATTGTTATTCAGGCCTTGCTGCACAAAAGCCAGCACCCGGGATAGAGAAAGAGCGGGGGTTCCAACCCCCCGCCTCACACCAGGCAATATAAGCCTTCCAGGTGCGATGATCTATCTTGTGCGAAGTACACTTACGCGCCTTAAGCCTGGTAGGGAACACTGAGTCAGAAAAACGCCCCTATCCCTCAGCACCTGGGACTCAATAGCCAAGCCATCAAAGCCAGCGAGGGTAGGCAGGGTGCAGGATGGGACCCTGTGACAGCAGATTCTCGAGAAGCAGGAGCCTCCAGGGAACATTACCATCCGCACCACATCAGCGTACCAAGGGCACCAAGGCCAGTCCGGGGCCACCAGGATTGTAGGGATTCCCTCCACTTCTATCCTGCGCAGGAGCCGCGGTAGAAGCTTGAGGAGGAAAGGCATACAGAAGCCTGTACCAGGACCAAAGGGGCGACTATTGCATTCGCGGCGGCCGTGAATAGATCCCTTGTCCTGCACACAAAGAAGAAAAGGCAGAGATTGCCGGCACAAAGGTCTGCCCACCTCAGAATGTGGGCCGCTTCCGCAGCTGCTGCCGAGCTCCTCGTTCCGCCCTGATGGTTCACGTACGCCACTGCGCAACCTTACAGTCCAGTGGGAGAGGCAGAGCCTGATTGCCCTCAGCTCCAGCACATTTACTGGAAGGCGGGATTCCTGCGCCGACCAACGGCCCTGAGCAGACAACTGCCCCAGGACCCCCCAGCCCGATAGGCTGGCGTCCGTCGTGACTATCAACCAATTCAGGGGAAGAAATTACTTCCAACGTCAGGGCCGTTCTGGTCTGATGATCCAATCCGATCAGCCAGTCCAGGGACAGCGGAGACCTGTCCCACCTTGACAGAATCGCTCGCTGAAGGAGCCAAGTGACTTTGGGCGTAAGGTTCCACCTCGAAGGCTGAAACCATGAGCCCCAACACCCACATACAGAACCGTAAGGACCACCGGCGTGACAGCAGGGTTCGCACCGCTGCTTGCAGTGTCAGCAACTTGGCCGGAGGTAAGAACACCTTCACCTGCTCTGTGTCCAGAAACAGACCCAGATATTCCAGGCAACAGGACGGGGTCAATGTCGACTTCTGCAGATTGATCAGCCAGCTGAAGTCCTTCAAAGGAGGCCATGGTGATAGCCATGTTCTCCTCCAGAGCGAAAGCAGACTCCGCTCTCAGGAGTAGGTAGTCGAGGTATGCTACCACCGCAATGCCTCTGCCTCAACAGCGCCAACACCGGAGCCACGAGCTTGGTGAACACCCGAGGAGCAGAGGCCAGACCGAAGGGAAGTGCTACGAATTGGTAGTGCAGATCTCCCACTGCAAAGCGCTGGTGCTGGAGACAAATGGGAACGTGGAGGTATACGTCCCTGATATTCACAGACATCATGAAGTCCCCTTGGTGAAGGGCGGCCACGACCGGACATTACATTCTGAATTTTCACGCCCTCACAAAGATTTAGTGCTTTTAGGTCCAGAACCGGCCTGACCGCCCCCCCCTTTTGGGAACCACAAACAGGTTGGAGTAGAAGCCGCGGAATCTTTTCAGCAGAGGTACTGGCACAATCACCCCTTGTTCGGAGAGCACCTGAACAGCCCCTAAGAGAGCCTCGACACCCCTGAGTCTCAAGTTCGATGGGAAGAACCTGTCTGGGGGGTAGAGTGCTGAACTCTATCCTGTACCTGGACGACACCACTTCATGCACCCACTGGTCTGAAATGCGGGCGGTCCCCCCCAGAAGACGGCCCCCCACCCGAGACTCGGGTGGAGGCAACCCATCATGCGGAGGCGGACTTATCCTCTGTCTTTTCGCTCTTGCATTGCCAGGGTCATTTACCAGGACATGCGGCAGACTTGCCGGGCCTCGACCCCTTGCCCGCTGCACGAAAAAACCTCTTCTGACCCGAAGGATTAGGACCCTGCTTGCGGCAGAACTCCCGCCGCCTGGGCTCCGGAAGAGAAGTACTCTTCCCTGCAGTGAAATCCTTAAGGATTTCATCCAACTGCACCCCAAAGAGCCGACCGCCCTGAAAGGGGAGATCGGTCAGGCCCTTCTTAGACCTGTGGTCACCCGACAATGAGCGCAGCCAGATTACCCGTCTGATAATGACTGCATAAACAGACATTGACATGGAAGCAGGTCCAGAGCTGCGTCACAGGTACCAAAGGCCCTGAAACACATGTCAGCTCTCTGCGACACCTCATGCGACCTCCTGCAGTTAAAGTCATTCTGCAGCTCCGTCATACACTGACAGATTGCTCCGCCAGGGCCGGCCGCATGGCTGAGCCTGCCAGCGGAAAAAGTGCTTTGGACACCGCCTCCGTCCGCCTAGCAGCTGGGTCCTTAACCACTTCCTTACTGGGCACTTAAACCCCCCTCCTGCCCGAACCAATTTTCAGTTTTCAGCGCTGTCGCTCTTTGAAGGACAATTGCGCGGTCGTGCGGCGTTGTACCCAAACAAAATTTGCGTCCTTTTTTTCCCACAAATAGAGCTTTCTTTTGGTGGTATTTGATCCCCTCTGCGTCATTTCTGATCGCTGCTATAAACAAAAAAAGAGCGACAATTTTGAAAAAAAAACAATATTTTTTACTTTTTGCTATAATAAATATCCAAAAATAAAAAAACAAGTTTATTCATCAGTTTTGACCGATTTATATTCTACATATTTTTGGTAAAAAAAAAAAAATCGCAATCGGCGTTTGATTGGGTTGCGCAAAAGTTATAGCGCCTACAAACTATGGACATTGATTTATGGCGTTTTTATTTATTTATTTTTTTTTACTGGTAATGGCGGCGATCTGCGATTTTTATCGGGACTGCGATATCGGGGCGGACATGTCGGACGTTTTTGACACATTTTTGGGACCAATGACATTTATACAGCGATCAGAAATTTAAATGTCCACTGATTACTGTATAAATGTCATTGGCAGTGAAGGGGTTAACCAGCAGGGGGCAGTGAAGGGGTTAAATATGTTCCCTGGCTGTGTTCTAACTGTAGGGGGGATGGGCTGCTCGGGACATGACAGATCTCACTGATCCCAGTGACAGGGATCAGTAGATCTGCTATGTCCCATTCTCAGAACGGGGAACCGCCGTGTTTACTTCGGCGGTTCCCCGTTCCTCCTCTGAAAGGAGATCGCGGGTCTCCGGCAGACATCGGGTCCGCCCGACCCGCGGGCACGCTCCCGCGGGCGCGAGCGCGCCCAGCACAAGCCAAATGGGAGGACGTCTATTGGCATTTTAGAGCCGCGCTGTAGCCGTCATTCGGCTATAGCGCGGGCGGGAGAAGGTTAAAAGAGGGAGACCCCTCCAAGGGAATGGTTGTAGCCTTATTCAGGCATGCCACAGGAGGGTCCACTGCGGGGGATGCCCACTTCTTCACAAAGCTATCCTCAAATGGGTAACGTATAGCGAAGAGTCTTGGCAGGGCAAAGAAATTCTGCGGACGCTGCCATTCATGATAGACCAGATGGTCAAAAAATTAATCATAAGGGTAAGCCTTAGGGGACCTGGGCGGCCTAGCAGACCTGCAAACGTATGCGGACTCCTGCGACTCCCCAACTTGGTCCAGTCGCAAAGACGCGGATATCTGCAACCAGTGCAGCCACCAGCAGCTTCTCACGCGCAACTGAGGCCCCCTGGTCTTCCTTGCCGTCCAAGGGATCCAGCTCGCCCTCAGAGCTCCACGGGGCTCCCCGTGACCCCCGAGGCCACTTCCGGTTCAGACTCTTCCCCCGAAGAAAGGGGGGGGAAGGGGGGAGGCGGACGCTTTTTAGGGGCCCCCTTAACCTGGCTGGAAGGAATTCCCCAAATACTGCTCTCAGCTGGTCCAGGGACACCAGGGCCACCAGCGCAGGACGCGCTGCCGCTGACTCCTCCTCAGAAGGAAACGCAGGGTCATCTCCAGGCCCCCCCCTCCACGCCCCAAGGGGGGAGAGAGGGGGGTCACTCACCAGTCTGACGGGCGTAGCGGGTAGCCACCCATGTGCAGACCTTCCTCCCACTGCCAGGGGGATATTGCAGGCCCCTGGACAGGAACCAGGTCCGGTCACCTGGCGCAAGTGGGGGTCACCCACTGGCTGCCCACACGGAACGGGCACGATGCGGCGGGCCCCGCCAAGGCTAGAGCTAGCTCGCATCGGTCGGCCGTGCTGGGGAAAGTGCAGGATTCTAGCTATCCTCTATGCCCCAGTCAGCTTCTTGATAGCAGTCTTCATCAGATTGCTTGAAAAAAAAAAAAAAAAATAAAAAGAAGAAGAAAAAAGCGGTAGCAAAAAAAGATGAACCGCAGGTCCCATAAGGGAGCCAGGTCCAACTCCTTGCACTAGGCATAGAAAACTGATATGCTATACAGAGCAGGGGGGTTATATGGGAGAGAGAAGACAGCCCCCTGGGAGGGGCCAGCTTGCTTTCTATTTGCCTAGTCAACTCCTAGTAGGATGTGCATATAACCCACTTGTCTAATGAAGGGCTGCGTCTGTCAGTGAACGTAAGACATTTAAATTTCTCTCCTTGTATAAATGAATGCAATACCTTATTAAACCATTTGTTAGGGTAATCAAGGTTGGGGCGTCTCGTCCATATTAGACAATGTTTATAGATCGGGATAAGAGGTTCCCAGCCAATACCCCAAAAGGTGATTCAAAAGTTGGACTATCACGACACCATTTATAAGTACAAGATACAACAAATTAAAAAATGATCACAAGTTCATTTAAAACATGGGGATATTAAAAAGATCATAAAAACACTAGTTACACCACCCTGCGATGCACCCCCTAAACGGGGGAGGGGAAAGATCAGGTGGTGACCGAACTTTAGATATCTTAAATACTCTACATGTTTAGTAGGTTACCGCTTCATAAGGAGGGATATCTGAATTAGGAATACAAAACTAGTAATCATAAACAAGCAATTGTTTTTCTAATTTGTTGTTGTATCTTGTACTTCTAAATGGTGTCGTGATAGTCCAACTTTTGAATCACCTTGGGGCATTGGCTGGGGACCTCTTATCCCGATCTTTAAACCCTGTATAAATGTCATAGTCCCCCCAAAAAAAAAAAAAAAAAAAAAAAAAGTGCCAAAAATGTCCGACCACAGTGGAGGAATAAGACACACCCATCTACACAGTCTCATAGGGAAACATGGAGAGCGGGTAGGGGCAACTTCTGGGATGGTCTGGTATCCACAACCATCTCAAGTGATTTATGCAGACAAGACACTATTAGGGGCAGGAAGTCATACAACAGCCATCGGTCCCTAATAGATGAATCTCATCGTAGACCAGAAGTGGCGTGAGGCAGAAAACGCAGATATTACACCATGAGAGGCATTCTATTTGTTTTATTCTCCTATGTGGTTTGGAGCCATCGGTGATCTCAGGAGTCTGTATAGCGAAGGATCTTCAAACTTCACATGTGCGGTATCGCCGTGGTAGTTAGGCCTCATCTACATGGGCTCTTTGAAAAAACAAGCTGTAACGCTGGGTCCGACGCCAGAATAAAAAAAAATGAAATAGAATGTGTTAAAAACACAATTTCATCAGTGTTTTGCATTGGAGTTATCAAGCGTCAGCGCCAAGTTGGGTTTTGTTTGAAAACACAACCTTCTGCTATTTTTGGACATTTTAAAACCAAAGTGCGGGTTAACATTTCTACGGCGCTAATGCATGTTAGTGAGCGTTTTGCCGGCTCAGCGCCAAAAACACCAACGCTGCAGCTTCCAAACACATGGGTCCTGCGTTAAATTTACAGCTTTACGCCAACGCCATCTACAGCTCAAAAACGTCAACGTGTATATGGAGATAATGTAACTGGTCCCCAAAGTGTCACACACACACGTATTGTAGCAAAAAGTAAAAGTTGCTTTTCTTAAAAACTGTCATGCTTTGTTTATAGTGCAAAAAATGAAACCGCAGAGGTGATCAAATACCAAAAGAAAGCCATTTGTGGGAAAAAAAAAAAAAAAAAAAAAAATTTAAAAAATATGGCAATTTTATTTGGTACTGTGCCGCATGACCACACAATTGCCCATTAAAGCGATGCAGTGCTGTATCTCAAAAAATGGCCTAGTCATTAGGGGGGCAAAGTGGTTAAGGTCTCATGATAGTCAACTGAACCCTGCCCAGTGAAGCGATATTATACAGGATTTATATAGCGCCAGTTTTCGTAACACTTTACAATATACTTAACCACTTGCCGACCGCCCGCCGCAGCGTGACGGCGACAAGATGGTTCGTTATCACGAAACGCCGTCAGGAGTTTGTGGCCACGAGCGTGCGGCTGATCACTCTACACGGCCAGGCCAATGATTTTTGGCCTGGCCCCTCCAATCAGTCCTGATGAATGACATTGCTCCTCTGCCTCTGAAATGTAAGCAGAAGCAGAGGAAGTGAGCTCAACTTCCTCCCTGAAGCCCTTTTCGGTTTCAGCGAGGAAGAGCATCTAAAAGTAAGTTGAACACTACACTGACAGCAGGACAGTTAGGCACACTTAGCCCTTTGATCGCGCCCCCCGTTAACCCCTTCACTCAGTGTCATGTAGTGCAGTGATTTGATTTTTACCGATTGCTGTACTTGACACTAAATCAGTGTTAGGGTAGTAGTATTAGGCCTAGTTAGGTGTAAATAACCCCCCCCCCATAAAGTTTGACCCCTTGATCAGATCACCTGCCATATATTTTATATACCTTTTATGAGTTTTAACCCCCGATCGCCCGGCAGTGACCCCAGTTAGATTTTAGTGTGCATTAGGGTCAGCGTAAATCCCAAGCAGGGCCAGTTAGGTACCCTGACATGCATACACACATAGGTGTTAGATATTGTAGTATCTGATCAGATCAATATCTATGATCAGATCAGCGTCCACTAGTTTAGTATTCTAAAAAACGTTAACGGGATTATCCCAGATACCTGCTAGCACCTGCGTTTAGACCCTCCACCCAGACCACCCAAGTGCTGGATCAATAGATCGCTGTCACAACACAGAACACCTATCTGCAGCATTGGCAGAGATCACACCCAATCCCTGCGCAATCTGACAGTGAATTTGGTAGCGTTTAAAAAACTGAGAACCAGATGCACTTTTTTGCCTGAGTGTCACTGTAGTGTACCTAAAAATTTAAAAAGTCCAAAATGTCTGGCCGCACGTACACTAGCGAAGAGGCCTACACTATGCCGAGTATGACAGATGAGAGCGATGGGGAAGCCTGTTAGAATCAGGCTCAGTATATGAACCTGTAGAGAGCAGTGGCACCCTGTCAGATAGCTCTGACAACGGAGTTGTGGTCCCTGCTAGGGTCAGGCATACCAGACCCCGTTCTGCTGTCGCTGATGTGCAAGAACCGCAGGGCTCTCGTATGCAGCAGAGAGCCAGTACTAGTGCCACTACTCCTTCTGGTGACCTGGCAAGCAACTGCGGCCTAGTACATCCTGGTCATAGACGAACCAGCACTGCAGTATCACGTGGTGACATTGCGAGTCCCATAAGTGAAGTTCAAGCTGGTGTAGCTAGTAAGATGAACACAGGCCCACAGAACCCATAGTGCCCTTCTGACGCGCTTGCAAACCCTGATTGGCAACCCCACCACTGATGCAGCGCTTGTACTTTGGGTGGGTTACGGTGCTGTCCTGAAAGATGAAAGACTACTGGAAAGGACGTTACCAGTAATTAACTCCGTTTTTCCCCTATAGTCTTTCAGGACAGGCACTTTGGATAATCGAGTACTGTACCTTGGGGGGGGGGGGGGGTGGACAATTGCCTGCAAAACCTTGCACCCAAAGGCCTGGTCCTTTGCTGACAGTAAATCCAGCCTGTAGTGCTTCTCAAACGTGGCAAAGCTTGTCCACATAGCCACCCTACAGATCTGCTCCGGGGAAGCACCAGCCCACTCTGCCTGGGATGTTGCCATGGCCCCAGTGGAACGTGCCCAAATTCCTCCCGGAGGCTCCAATCCCTCTAGCACATACGCCTGGGTGATGGTCAGTCTCAACCACCTAGCTATAGCTCGTCTAGAGGCCTTGGAACCCTTCCTGGCCCCTGAAAATAAAATGAAAAGTGAATCACTATTCCTAACCTCACTAGTGCTGTCCAGGTACTGTAGGACACACCTTCTAACATCCAAATTATGAAACATCTGTTCCTGTTCCCCTCACAGGATCAGAACAAAATGGTAACACAATCTCTTGACTTCTGTGAAACCCTGAAGCCACCTTTGGCAAAAAAGCCAGATCAGTCTTTGATGTTTCGGAAAAATCTGGAGGAAAGGAGCTCTGATGGACAGTGCCTCTAGCTCGCTTACCCTCCTTGCTGTGGTTATGGCCACCAAGAAAACTGTCTTGATGGTTAACCATTTCAGTTATATTGTCCCAAGTGGTTCAAAGGGATCCTTCATGAGGACCTTCAAAACGAAGGACAAGTCCCATATTGGAAAAGGAGTATCCTTTATCGGTCTACTCCTTTTTAGCGACCTGGAAAAAAAAAAAATATACATCACACGGCCCAGGGGTCTGAAGCTAGCGATCTTTCCAAGTAGATGCTCAGAGCAGAGACCTGGCTCTTCAGGGTGCTACTGGCTAAACCTCTGTCCGCACCCGCCTGAAGGAACTCCAGAACGGATACCTGGCTACATACTTCCAAAGAATTCTCCTCACACCATCTATTAAACTTCCTCCAGGTTTTATAGTAGATGGTACGGGTCTCTTTTCCTGCAATTTAACAGGGTTATTATGAGTTTTTCTGAGAACACTTTGTCCCTTAGGATTTTCTCTTCAGAAGCCAGGCTGCCAGTTGCCACTGATCTACCCTGGGACCGCATACCGGGCCCTGTGTCAACAGATCCTCCCGATCAGGTAACCACAGGGGTTCCATCACCAGACTGCTTAGGAGTGAAAACCAAGGCCTCCTGGTCCAATGGGGAGCTACTAGGATGAGAGTTGTGTTCTCTTCCCGAAACTTCCTTAGAACTGCTGGCAGGAGTACTGGGGGGGGGGGGGGGGACGCATAACACTTAGAGAAATTCCACGTCTGGGCCAGTGCGTCTACTCCCAATGTTCCATCCCTCCGGTTGAGAGAGAAAAACTGGCAAACTTTTGCGTTTTCTTTTGACGCAAAGAGGTCCATGCACGGTGTTCCCCATTTCCTGACTATCATGCCGAAAACCTCTGAATTTAATTTCCTGCTGAGGAAGTCCACCACATGGTTCAGTTCTCCCTTTAGGTGAACCGCCAAGAGGGAACAAACATTGGTTTCTGCCCACTTGATGCCTTCCATCAACTGCCACAAGGACCTGCTCCTGGTCCCGCCTTGTTTGTTGACATACGCCACCACTGAGGCATTGCCTGACCTTATCTGGACATACCGGCCTCCAAGTTCTTGTTGGCGAGTGCCCGCCAATTCGAGGACCAGGTCCTCTTCTCCCCAGGTGCCCTGCACCAGCCTGGAGCCCAGATGTGCTCCCCAACCTGACCCACTTGCGTCGGTCGTGATAACTCTCGTGGCCAACAGTCCAGACCTAGGGACAGATTGGCCACCGACCAGTGTAACAGTGTAAGGTTGCTTTTACCTGCTCCGGGATCTGCACCGGGGAGTCCAGAGACTCGCAGCTGTGGTCCCATACTTCCAGAAGGAAGAGCTGCAGTGGGCGGAAATGCAAACCTGCCCACTGAACCGCAGGGATTGCTGCTAAGAGGCCCAGTGCTGCCATGGCTTTCTGGATGGAGACCTGAGCCCCTTTCTGAAGTGCCTCCATGGTTCCGTCTATTTTTTGGATTTTCTCCTGTGGGAGGAACACCTTCCTCTCCCTGGAATCCAAAATGTAGCCCAGGAAGGTAATTCTCTGGGAGGGAATCAGGCTTAACTTCTCCAGATTTAGGAGCCACCCTAGCTCCTCCAGGATGGCCCTTGCGACCCGTAAGTCATGAGACAGTTTTTCTGGGGAGGCAGCAAAGAGGAGCAAATGGTCCAGATATGCTATGAGTGCCAACCCCCTTAATCTCAACACTGCCAAGGCAGAAGATACGGGGGGGGGGGGGGGGAGAGAAGATAACCCGAAAGGCAGAGCCCTGTATTGCAGGTGGATCACCCCCTCTGCAGTTATTGCCAACCTTAGATACTTTTGGCCATCCTCTGCGATTGGAATGTGCAAGTACGCATCTTGCAGGTCTATGGAGGCCATGAAGCAGTTCGGAGGCAAGAGTGTTTTTACTGAGATTGAGTCCATGTGGAACTTCTTCTAACGGACTGCCACATTCAGGGGTTTGAGGTTCAGGATCAATCTGAACTTCCTTGACGGTTTCCGAACCACGAACACGTGGGAGTAAAACCCCTCTCCAATCTCTGCTTGTGGAATTCCCAGTCTCCTCACAACCTGCTGTTCCTCCAATTCTTTTGATGATAGCAGGGCCCCTGCTTTTACTGCGCACTTTGGGAGATTTGTCACCAACAGCCTTTGTGGAGGTGTTCTGGAGAACTCCACCCGGTAACCCCTTTGAACTATCCCCAGTATGAATGGGTTTGTGGATATCTCCTCCCACTGTGGGAGGAAGGCTCCCAATCTCCCCCCCCCCCCCCACCGTGGGGTCCCCGTCACTGCGTCTTTTGGGGCTGTTGAGGGCGAAAAATCACCCCCCTGACCTATGCCCCTTTTCCAGGGTCTCTTTCCCCCCCCCCCCCCCCCGACTAGGGAGTCCCTGCCTTCTTTTGGGGGCGAAACAGTTTCCTCGGAGTCTCCCCTGCTTTCTTTGCCGGAAAGGCCTTTTTTCTGTCAGCCGTTCGGTCCAAAACGGTTTTTAAATCAGGCCCAAACAGGAGATCTCCTGAAAAAGGGATCCCACAAAGTTTGGCCTTAGACGCAATGTCTCCCTGCCACGTTTTCAGCCATAAGGCCCTCCTGGCTGAATTAGGTAGTACTGAGGTTCGTGCAGACATACACACAGCCCCTGCTGAAGCATCTGCAATGCATGCGATCCCGTTCAGATGCATAGGAAAGGACTTTAAGATAGTTTCCTTCGGGGTGCCCGCCTCTATGTGGGCCTTCATTTGTGTTAGCCAGTGCTCCATGTTACGCGCTACCACAGTAGTTGCCATAGAGGGTTTAAGATTGGTGAGTGACAAATCCCATGCTTTCTTTAACAGGCCCTGCGCCCGTTTATCCATGGGATGCGAGTGGGTCCCCATATCCTCAAAAGGCCAAGTCTGTACGCTTTGAGACTTGTGTAAAACGCTGTGTCCAGCTTCGGAGTTTTGTTCCAAACCAGCGTCTCCTCATCTGCGAAAGGGAAGCCTCTTTTCAGAGCCCTGGAAAAGAAAGGTTTCCTCTCCGGATCCTTCCATTCTTTCCTGATGGTCTCTACCAGTGCATCATGGACTGGAAAGACCTCTTTTTGGCTCGCTAAGACCCTCGTATATTTGGTCATGGGGTGACAGCGTCCTTTCCTTCTGGATCCCCAAGGTAGTGTGAATGACTCCCAGGAGTTAATCCACCTCCTCTACAGAGCTTGTACCTGGAGCGTGGAAACTCACCGTCCCCACTCTTGACTCCTGCTGTGAGCAAGAGCTGGCACTGTCAGGCTCCCCTGGGACACCCTTGGGATCCCCCGGTTCTGCCCCACCCCTGGAAGCATCTGCCGGGACAGGCGAAACCCCCTGCTGTGTTGGTGTCGGGCCCCTGGAACCATAGGCAACTTTAAACTAGAAAACAAAGCATGAAAGGATTGGAAGGTGCTGGAGAGTTTGACGGACAACGCCAGGTCCGCACTTTGCTCCCCTCACTAATGCCTCAATGCACTCTTTACACAGTGCTTTTGACCAGGCCTCCCCCAGAGCGGTGCTATAAGATGGGCATTTTCTCCTAGAGCCATGCTCCTTGGGAGGACGGTTCTTGTCCAAGGACTTGTCCTGTAAGACAAAAGCCGAGGGGCACAGAGGTCAGCCAGGCACCTTCCATTCGGAACCACCCATGACACCACACAGACACTAGGGGGTAGTGGGAGAGTGCCCAACCCAGAGAACCAACCACCACCAGGGTCCTAGGTTCGCCCCCCCCCCCATATATGGGGGGAGAGGAACCCTTATGGAGCTTACAGGGTATCTTCAAAAGGATAGGACAAAACCACCCCTGGGTTTCTCCTTACCTTTGAGTGGCTGGTGCTCGGCTCCCCTGACACAGCCTGCGAAGCCTCTGCCTCAGACATCGTGCTGAGCCTGTTGCGCTCTCTGCGCTGTTTACCACAGCCTTCAGCGTTCCCAGCACACCAGCCTGACGCTGTGGGTTTCTTTTCCGTCCGAAAGACCGGAACCGGAAGGCGAACGGATGGAAGTGCCCTCCCCTTCCGCCCTCCGACCGCCACCCGCCCTCCGACCGGAAAACCTCAAAGGAGGGGGGACAGACACCCCGTTGTGCCCTCTCCAGGCAGTGCACAAAAAACAAAAACACACCAAAAAAAAAAAAAAAAAGTACCCACCCTGGAACTGCACCCCCTCACCAGAGGCCGTTCCAGGAGCGAAATAGCACCGCCTACAGGGCACCCCAGCCCCCTCCGCAGCGTATTCGCTGCCGCCGCAGCCTGCCCGGGGATGAAAGCCTTGCTCCCCTCAGGACACAGACCAGCCCAGCCTCACCTGCTGTATGGCCCTTCGGTTCCTTGCGATGTCTCCCCACCAGAGGAAACCCCAATACTGAAGGGCCGATGGGGCGGAGAGGTTAAAAACCTGTGTGAAGGGGCGGTGTTTCCTGAGGAAGGAGGTGCCAAGGTCTCTCAAAGGTGCCTGTCCTGAAAGACGATAGGGGGGGAAAAAAAAAAAAAAAAAAAAAAAAAAAAAAAGTATATACCTTTTTCAATTGGCTTTGCTGAACACTCATGTCTTATGTAGAGCGTCAGGACTGACAGGATCTTTCCTCAAATTCATGGATGAGAGTCACAGCCCTTCTGTTTCCAGATGGTGCTGCAACCCCAATTCACAATGTGAATGCAGTTAGCCGGCTGCATGGGAGGCACTTCCCACGTGTCCTCCATGGTACCCCAGGCCACAGAGCACCCCAAGAGAGGTCGTGTCTTCAGACACGGATACAGGAGTGACACGCACTTATTGCCCCACCTCTGACCAGCCTGGTCTGTGTATTGATGAATGTTTTGAACGCTATCACACATTAGTGAATTAGCACAGGGTACAGCAGACAGTGATTGGAGACCCTATGTACGTGTGCTTAAAGATGCCAGTGCATTTTGAGAGACCCAAAGCTGGAACCAGTTTGTTTTTAGTTGCCGTGTCAATGCCCCTTTAAAAGTGGCTGCTTCCACCATGCCGTCAGTCGTTCCACAGTTTTCCTCTGACATGCTGATAGATATAAACCAGAGACATCATGTGCAAGTTTACATATTCATATCTCC
>BLSH010231174.1:643275-662750 GCA_018402905.1 Glandirana rugosa
TCCCCCCCCCCCCCCCCCCCAAAATCTAGGGAGGAAAGTAGCTGCTGTCCTGAAAGGTTCTTAGAAATACCGTCACCGGTAAGTCAGGTTTTTCTCCCCTCGCCTTTCAGGACAGCTCTATGGAGATAACCGAGCACTTACTTCAGGGCGGGACCACAGCTTGCAGGACCTTCTTGCCAAAGGACTGATCTGCTGCTGACGAGATCTAGCCTGTAGTGCCTTATGAAGGTAGAAAAACTGGACCAAGTGGCTGCCTTACAAATTTGCTTCGGTGAGGCCCTCGCCTTCTCAGCCCAGGAAGTTGCCACTGCCCTTGTGGAGTGTGGTAACACTCCCACCAGCGGTTCACTGCCTTTAGCCAGATAAGCTTCTCTTATAGCTTGCTTCAGCCACCTGGCTAGGGTGCCTTTTGACGCCCTCTCCCTTACGAGCTCCTGAAGACAGGACAAACAGGGATGACGATTTTCTCAGGTCTTTCGTCACCTCTAGATATTTAAGGAGGCATCTGACATCCGGGGTGTGAAAAACTTCCTCACCCGGTCCTGATGGTTTTGAGCAGAAAGTTGGAAGTAAGATTTCCTGAGAGCGATGGAAAGCCGAGGCTACTTTAGGGAGGAATCCAGGATCCGTCCTTAAGATGATTCTATCTTCAAAGCATCTGAAAAAAGGCTCTGTTGTAGATAAGGCTTGTAATTCAGTAATCCTACGAGCCGTGGTCACTGCCACCAGGAGAATGCTTTTTAAAGTAAGACAGTTTAATGTTGCCTGTTCAAAAGGTTCAAATGGACTTTTAATAAGACCTTGTAAAACTAAGGATAAATACCAGCTTGGGAAAACTAACCGCTATCTGCCTAACCCTGGCCATAGCTTTGAAAAAAAAAAATCAACGGCTCCTTAGATAATGTCTTCTCTAGGAACACCGATAGGGCAGCTACCTGTGTTTTGAGCGTACTTTCTGCCAGACCTTTCTCCATGCCTTCCTGGAGAAATTCCAAAATAATAATTACATTTTTTAAATCAGTTTTTGCAGCATTTCCAGACTTTAAGATATATGGACCTAGTGACCTCTTTTCGGCTTGTCAAAAGAGTGTTGATCAGTTTCTTCGACATGCCCTTTCGTTTCAGAAGGTCCTCAGAAACCAAGCTGCGAGTTTGAGCCGAGCTGGGTCTGGGTGAAAAGTTTTCTTGACTTGATTGGTAGCCTCCACGGAGGTTTCACTGCCAGATTTAGGAGACAGGCGAACCAGGGCCTTTTGGGCCAGAAGGGTGCAATCAAGATTAGGTCTGTCTCTTCTCTTCTGAATTTTTCCACTACCCGTGGGATTAACTGCAACGGAGGAAAGGCGTAAGACAAAGGGCAATTCCACGTGTGGGCTAACGCATCTAGCCCCACTGCCCCGTCTTCCCTCCTTATAGAAAAGAATGAGCCTTCGAGTTGTCTTGATTTGCGAATAAATCCACCTCTGGATGACCCCACTCCTCTGCAATCATCCCGAATACTTCCTGATTCAGTACCCATTCTGACTTTTATTCTTCTTCTGCTGAGAAGGTCTGCCAACAGGTTGTGCAACCCTTTTAAGTGGACCTCAGACAGACAATGGAGGCCAGATTTCCTTCTGCCCAAGAGGATGCAGAAAGCCAGATCCATGAGCGACCTGCTTCTGGTTCCTCCCTGCTTTGTAAGGTATAAGACTGCCGTCATGTTGTCCGACAGCACCAAAACATGTTGGTTCTTTAAGGATTGCTGGAAAGATAGAAGGCTTCGATGAACTGCCTTCAATTCCCTCCAATTGGAAGACCTTCTGCTGTCTGCTCTTGACCACTCGCCCTGGGCTGTCAGCTCCCCCATATGGGCTCCCCATCCCCAGGCACTCGCATCCGTTGTTAAACGATGTGTTTGAGAGAAGCACCAAGGCAGCCCCTTTGAGATTCTGTCGGTCTCCCCACCACCAGACGGATCTTTTTGCTTTTGTGCTTAACCTTATTTTCTTCTCTAGGGGCTGCTGATGGGACCAATTTTTTAGTATGTCCCATTGAACTCGCCGAGCGTGAAACCTGGCCCACTGGACTGCCAGGATTGTCTCTGAAAAGTCCTAACGCCGACATTGCTTCCCTTACTGAAATTTGCAGGTTGGATTGCATAGTCTTCAAGACCTGATGAATCTTCAACTTTTCTTCCGGGAGAAAAATTCTGATCTCAAATCTATTTCGCACCCCAGGAAACGTATCCGCTGTGTGGGTACTAGGTTCAATTTCTGATTCATCAGCCAACCAAGCTTGCTTAGGTGTGCCAAAGTTATCTGCAAATTGGTCGAGACTTTCTCTTCTGATTCTGCAAAAAGCAACAGATCGTTGAGGTATGGTACTATCAGAATTCCTCTCATCCTTAGAGGCTCCAGGGCTTCTGTTAATACCTTGGTGAATACTCTGGGGGAGGATGAGAGACAGAAGGGCAGAGCCCTGAACTGAAGATGACTTATCACTCCCCCGATGTCTACAGCCAACCTGAGAAACTTCTGGGAGGAATCTGCTATAGGAATGTGCAGGTACGCATCCCTTAGGTCGATCGACACCATAAAACACTTGTGAGTGAGCAGATTCCTGACTGAGAAGATGGTATCCATCCTGAACCCCTCCTGAATACTAAGCGAATCCATACGCTTAGTATTTTGCTGCAGCTTCTTTTGGACTTTTAGCGCAGTTTATTGTACGATATATTGAAGGAAGGCCTGCAGCCTTCCTCCTACTGGGAGGCGATAGTCATTGCTTTTTAGAGCTTTGCTCTGGGGCTCTGAAGAGTACCCCTCCTCTTCCCCTTCCTTTAGGAGGAACCCATGTTTTCTTTTGTTCCTTTCCCTTATAGGACTGCTAAAAATGACGAAAATTCTTTCGCCGCCACCACCTTTTGCGGGAAGGCTCTCTTTATCCACTGTGCGATCTAAGACAGATTCCAATTCTTGGCCAAAGAGCAGGTCCCCTGTAAATGGTATTCCGCACAACTTGACCTTTGATGCAGAATCACCTGACCAAGTCTTAAGCCACAAGGCTCTCCTTGCCAAATTGATAAGGGCAGAGGATCCCACTGTCATCCTGATAGACTCAGCAGAGGCATCTGCCATATACTTAACAGCTTTAAGGAGCGTAGGGAAGGACTCCAGCAGATCTTTCCTGGAGGTGCCTGCCACCACATGCCCCTGCAGCTTCTCGATCCAACATTCCAAATTCCTTGCCACTACCGTGGCGGCCATGGCTGGTTTAAGGTTGGACAAAGAAGAATCCCAGGCTTTTTTTGAGGGGGGAATCCGCTCTCTTGTCCATATCCTCAAAAGCTAGGTCAGTTTTCCTAGAGACTTGGGCAAAGGGCGCATCAATTTTTGGTCTTTTATTCCATACACAGGACTCATCAAATGGAAAACGCCTCTTAAGAGATCTTGAGAAAAACTGACTTTCCGGATCATTCCATTTCTTTTGAGGGTATCCATTAGGACCTTATGCACTGGGAATACAATGTGCTTTGTGCCTTCTAAACCCCGATACATCTTATCGTGCACTGATAAGTGTGTTTTCTCCTCCTGAATCTGGAGCGTGGAGTAAATAGCTTTGAGAAGCTCCTCTACCTCCTCCAGGGAGAGTTTGTAGCAAGAGGATTTGCTGCCTTCAACTTCCTCCTCCTCTGAGTCCTCTACAGAAAGGGGAATGCTACTTTCCTCCTCTGAATCCTCATCTTGACCAGAGGTGGATAGCAGAGGTTTGGATAGTGGGCTCCGGCTCTGTACAGACCCCTTTTTAACTAGGGAGCGCACTGACCCCAGTGTATCCGCCAGTTCCTTCCTTACAGAAGCAAGCAGCTCCTTACACAAGCCCTG
This sequence comes from Glandirana rugosa, assembly GCA_018402905.1. Taxonomy (NCBI): domain Eukaryota; kingdom Metazoa; phylum Chordata; class Amphibia; order Anura; family Ranidae; genus Glandirana; species Glandirana rugosa. The sequence goes on from BLSH010231174.1 coordinate 647,142, forward strand.
CAGGACCTACAAAGGACCTTGGGCCATGAGTCCCTTAATGGGTTTTTACAAGAGGGATACTTCCTCCCGGGAGCCTTCTGATTTGGCAGTGGCTTTGCCCTACAAGACACAAGGTAATAACTAGTAAACCCTTTTTCCAAAACCTGCTAAAAGGATACACCCAAAGGAGAGAGAGACCGTGAGGAAGAGCCCCCTCCAGAGCCTTACCCTTGCTGTACTGTTGGAAGGAAGTAACCTCCAACAGACAGCTGCAGGATTAAGTGACACCAGCAATACCACACAGCCCAAAAATAAGATAAGAGGCTACCACTGAACCTCTTACCTGGGCCTGGCTGAGGTTAGGTGCGCCTGCATCCGCCATCTCCACAGCCTGGACCTCCAGTGCAGCGCCGCAGCGATCGTTCGTGGCCTTTTAAAATCTCCTTCCAGCATCTCCACGCTTTGGAAACCGGAAGGAAGCCCCAGCCAGCGGACCCACTCCCTTCTGCGTTCCAGCGGCCGGAACTACTCGCCGCTACGCCCACGCCAGAAGTCCCGCCCCCCGGAAGCGGCGTCACATGCTGCTCCGGGATCCAGTTCAATATACCGAGCCCCTGCTTGGTATACACACACACACCACAACCGCGCCCCTGGACTCCAGGGGCAGGATCCCCCGGTTGGCTATCACTCCTATGAGCCAGAGGAGGAGAGGACACCGGAGCACCCCCTACTCGATCAAAGAGGTGCTGGGCCGGTCCAAGGTAAAAAAAAAAAAAAAAAAAAACAAACTTGACTACCCTCCTCCATCTAGGAGAACGCAGCTCCCCTCTTAGTTCCCCAGCAGTGCTTCCACCATGACGGAGGAAACATTTAGACTGACGGCATGGTGGAAGCAGCCGCTTTTAAAGGGGCGTTCCTGCAAGAGGTGGAGCTTCGCTCTCTCCATGGTGCTGTCCTGAAAGGCGAGGGGAGCAAAAAAAAAAAAAAAAAAAAAAAGAAAAAAAAAAAAAAACAGTTGTACAAGATATTTTAAACCATGAGGAATGGCTCCCCTGATAATTCTAAATATAAAGTGCCTTTTTGTCGCTGCCCCTTTAGTGTGAATCACTAATGCAAACAATTATACAAATAAAAAGGTGATGGCGCTGACTAGACTGAAAATGCCGATGGAAAATTATGCCTGCAAAAATGGTTGGTTTCTTTTTTTCTCTCGTTTTCTCTAATATTTTGTATGCATACCTGTTTGTTACTGTTTTTATCATGTTCTTTGCAGGTATAATTTTTTTTTATGTTAATGCTTACCTGTAATGTTATATTGTTAATGTGTTTTAGAATTTATTTTTTTTAGCAGGCATGTCTTTTTTTAGGTTACTGTGTTTTATTAATTGTTTATTCCTTTGCAGGTACGCCATTCCACTGCAGCACCGATTTATTAATGGTGACAGCAAAAGCATTTGCTCCCACCATGAAGCAGCGACTTCAGCGCTGTTGGCAGTGATTTCACCACCAGTGTTAAAAAAGAGCAAATATACCAGAGCATAGGGGCGGATTGTCCCTACGCTCCAGTATATTTTTTTTTTAAAAGTGGCTATGCCCACCATTAGAAGTGGGAGGATGAAGGGAGGTTTTCTAATGGTGGGCATACCCAATTGATTCTTAATTTAACCCACAGGCTGCATAAAAAAAAAAAACAAAAAACACACCACACACATTACAATATATGCCCAACAAGGACCAGCAACATACCAGCTGACCATAGAGCTAACTGAAGACTAGAATGGCTCCAATCTCCATGGCCTAAAACCGGAGGCTACAAGTATTTTGTGACTTCGGTTTCACCAGATATAAACAGCGCCATTGGGAAATTGGGTAAGCATCTTATCACATAGATTTTGGTGTGGTCAGATTCTTTAAGGGCTGGGGAAAGATCTAGAGTTGTCGATCCCAAATAAAAAAAAAAAAAAAAAAAAAAAAGGGACAGTAGACAGTAAAAAAAAAAAAAAAAAAGCAAAAGGATTAACAATGCACCCATTAATCTGTAGGGCCTGTGCTTTAAAATATATGTTTGGGGGGGGGGGGGGGTTCAGTCATTTTCTAGCAAAAAAATATATATTTTTCATGTAAACAAAAAAGTGTCAGAAAAAAAACAAAAAAAAACACACGACTTGTTGGTTCAAGTGGTTAGAGTGGGTGATTTTGGGCTTAAAATGCCATGACAGTTCAAACCCCCCCCCCGAATGACACCATTTTGGACAGTAGACACCCAAGCCATTTTCTGAGAGGCATGTTGAGTCATGGGTATATGTGGAATTACACCCCAAAATACATTCTGCTGCTTCTCCAGAGTATGGGGATACCCTATGTGAGACTGAGTCTATCCGTGTACAGGGCCCTGAAAACCAAACACCCCCTTCAGCATTTCTAAGGGCGAAAAATGTATGCCTTCACTCCTACCTATCCAGGTTTCGGAGGCCATGAAATGCCCAGATAAAAAAAAAAAAAAAAAAAAATCCAAATGACCCCATTATGGAAAGTAGACACCCCAAGCCAGTGGCTCTCAACTCCTGTCCTCAGGACCCACCAACAGGCCATCTTTTAAGTATTACCTTGGGGAGATGCAGACTAGAATACTGCAATCACTGAGCAGCAAAATTATATCACCTGTGATGTATTTGTTATCCTGCAAACCTGGCCTGGTAATGGGTCCTGAGGACAGGAGTTGAGAACCACTGCCCCAAGCCATCTGCTGAGGGGCATGTTGAGTCCATGGAATATTTTATATTTTGCTACAAGTTTTTGGGGAAAATAAGACAATTTTTATGTATTTTTTTTTTTTTTTTTTTTTTTTTTTTTTTTTACACACACACACACACACACACACACACACACACACACAAAGTTGTCACTGAAATGATGTATTGCTCACACATGCCATGGGTATATGTGAAATTACACCCCAAAATACATTCTGCTGCTTCTCCCAAGTACAGGGATATCACATGAGACTTTTTGGGAGCCTAGCCACGTACAGAACCCCAAAAACCAATCACTGCCTTCAGGCTTTCTAAGGGCATAAAATGGTGATTTTACTCCTCAGTACCCATCATGTTTTTGGAGGCCCTGAAACGTCGAGGTAGCACAAAAGCCCCCAAATTACCCCATTTTGGAAAGTCGACACCCCAAGGTATTTGCCAAGAGGTATGGTGCGTATTTTGCAGCTCTCGTTTTGGAAAGATTTTTTTTTACTACTTTTTTCAAATTTCAAAACTGACAAAATGTGAGATCTGCAAAACTCAAAATGCTTCTCAAACAGCTTGGCATGTACTTTCCAAAATGGGGTCATGGGGGGGGAGGGGTTGTGCTATCTGGGCATTCCATGGCCTACAAAACTGATAGAGAGTGAGGAGTAAAATCACTTTTACGCACTTAAAAAGCCTGAAGGCGGTGATTGGTTTTTGGGGTCCCGTACACGGCTAGACTGCCAGAAAACTCACATGTGTTAACCCCATATTCAGAAGCAGCCGAACGTATTTTGGGGTTTAATTTCACATATACCCATGGCATGTTCAAGCAACATTTAGTGACAAAATTGTGAAAAAAAAAAGAGTCCATGGAATATTTTATAATTTTATATTTTATATTTTGGCACAAGTTTCTGGGAAATGACAATTTTTTTCCGACAAAGTTGTCACTAAATGACATGTTGCTTGAACATGCCATGGGTAGATGCGAAATCACACCCCAAAATACATTCTGCTGCTATTTCTGAATACGTGGGATACCCCATATGTGAGACATTCTGGCAGTCTAGCCATGTACGGGACCCCAAAAACCAATCATCCGCCTTCAGGATTTATAAGGGCAAGAAACGTATGCCTTCATCCCACACTACCCATCTCAGTTTTGGAGGCCATGAAATGCCCAGATAGCACAACCCCCCCCCCCCCCAAATGACCCCATTTTGGAAAGTGGACACCCCAAGCTATCTGCCAAGAGGCATGTTGTGGCAAAATAAAAAATATTCCATGGACTCAACATGCCTTTCTCAGCAGATAGCTTGGGGTGTCTACTTTCCAAAAAGTGGTTATTTTGGGGGGGGGGGGCTGTGCTATCTGGGCATTTCATGGCCTCCAAAACTGAGATGGCTAGTATGGGATGCAGGCATACATTTTTGCCCTTAGAAATCCTGAAAGCGGTGGTTTTTGGGGTTCCGTGCCCCGATAGGCTCCCAAAGAGTCTCATACATGGGGTATCCCCATACTGAGAAGCAGCAGAATGTATTTTGGGGTGCAATTCCACATATACCCATGCCATGTGTGAGCAATATATCATTTCAGTGACAACTTGTTCATTGTCATATTACCCAATTGTCCTGAGCCAAGACCAGTGTTAGCAACACTGGGATTCCTTCAACATTTTTGCAAAGCAGATTAGGTAGAAGCTATGAAAATGTCAGAAAGGCATAACTGTTTGACTGGACCCTTACAGAAGACACTTCAGCTGCATCAATGTACTAGGTCAGTGTGTCTCAAACTTTGTCTTGCGGCACACCAAAAAGATCTAAATGTTCATGGAACACGTGAAAAGGATTTAATTTTTGTGAAGAACTTTACATATACTGCATATTTAATTTGAAATTTAATGTGAAAGATGTACCTGCTTTTGAGAGCAAATAAGAGGTCAGAGCCACACAAAGGTGGACATGAGATGGACAGCCTGTGAAAGATGAACCCTGCTCACTGCATAGCATGCCCCTAAACCCTGCACTCTGTACAGATCGCATCCCTAAATTCCACAGACCACCACTTTTTTTTATTGCCCCTTCAGATCCTCCCAGTGTGCAATCTGGACACACACCCCATTCAATGCAGTTTGCAGGGGGCATGGTTGAGTTCCTGTATCCATTCTCTGGATGTATTTTTAGTCTTAGAGATAAAACCAACCATAACGCTGATGTGGCCCACAGCGAAATAGAGTTTGCCGCCCCTGCAACCTCCTGTTCCTTGCCCTCAAGACATTCCATTGGAGGGATCTGGAAGAAAGATTGGCAAAGGCACCGCCTCAAAAAGGAGGCTTCCATCTTTTCCAAAACGCTTATGCAAGAGCAAACAGGTATTCGGTCCTAGTCTTGAAAAGGTCTACATGAGCCCTCAAAGCAAGTAACATATGTCCAAAAGGAAAATCACTCTTGCAAAAGTCAAGCCAAAAAAAAATATCCCAACCTCTGGGTTGGAGCCAAGGCTGACACAGTTGCAAATTAAGGTCCTATCTAAACCTCTTCAGGAGTGCAGTGAGACACTGGTCTACAGCAGAGAATCAGATTGCAACTTCAGAAGTCATCCAGATAGCTACAACAGGGATAGCCTGGTATATAGTAGCCCCCAAATCAGTCAATCATTGGTGAATCCTATGGAAGTTGTGTAGAGGTCAAACGGCAGGGCCACAATTTTAAATGTCAGTCCTCCACTACAAACTGCTTGAACCTTTGGCAAGGTGGAAGGATTGGAACGTGCCAAGCATCTGATGTTCAGTGATGTCAGGAAACTCCATGCTGGATAGAGGTCACCACGAACTGCACCGATTCCATCTGAACTTCTGTTTGTGAGAAACCAGGGTGGATAAAAATCAAATGATTTTTATAAAAGTGATTCAAAATCTTTTTTTTTTATAGATGAAGAGGGCAGTATAACCCACTTAGTCCTAAGAATCGCTGTGCCTGACGAACGAAAGATCTTTTATAGATTTTTATTGAATTTATGTTTACTACAGATCCGCACTATAGCCGAAAGACCGCTACAGCGCAGTCCTGGATTGCCAGGAGGGAGTTCATGGACGTACTCCCCTTTGCGTGCTGCCCACATGCACTCGCAGCCGCCAGCGCCACGCTCGGCAGGCTCTATGTCCACAATCGCATAATAGAGAGGGGGAACCACCAATGTAAACACTGCGGTTCTGAGGGGGACATGATAGATCTACTGATCCTGGTCATCGGGATCAGAGAGATCGGTTATGCCCCTGCCAGCCCAGCACCCCCCCCCCAGAGTTAGAACACATTTAACCCCTTGATCGCCACCTTAGTGTTAACCCCTTACCTGCCAGTGACATTTATACAGTAGGAACAAGATAAATAGAAAATACTGCGCTACCACTAAATGTAGGAAAAAAAGCAGCCAGCACGACAACCAAATTGTAGACAAACCAAAATAAAAGCGCGGCGCTACTAGACAAAGTATTAAAACAAAAGTCCAAAGCTGATTCTTATGAATAATCGTAACATTCAAGTGAATGAACAGTGAAATACAGTCCGATATATAGTTCTGTGACTTCCACCCGCATGCGATGTTGACCACCACCACCAAGAGTATATATGGGTACTCTTACCAGAAGATAAAATAAAGCATGTCATCACTCAATATCAATCGTCATCAGGGGGCTTCATACCATCCAACATAAAGAATACTGTGACGTATACCTGTGACGAAGTACTCGTGTCAATAGACTCAGTAAGGATTTCAGATTATTGGAAGTAATATTATACCTGCAGTCAGCTGTCTCCTAGGATCCTTCACTCTCCAGATCCTCCAATTCCCAGGCTGTCCAATCAATGAGAACTTTGATTGCTGTATGGATGTACGTTCCTTCCTCCCCATAGCGTGCAGTTGCCAGGGAACTGAAGTGAACCTGCACGCACTTTCCTCGCCCGGACACATCTCCCCCGCTGGAGGGAATCTGGGGGGCTGCTGCTCCTGAACTCTGACAGTTGATTGGACAGCCTGGGAATTGGAGGATCTGGAGAGTGAGCGATCCTAGGAGACAGCTGGCTGCAGTTAGATTACTTCCAATAATCTGAAATCCTTACCGAGTTTGACACGAGTACTTCAACATAAAGAATACCGTGACGTATACCTGTGACGGATGGTATGAAGCCCCCTGACGATTGATATTGAGTGATGACATGCTTTATTTCTTTTATCTTCTGGTAAGTGTACCCATATATACTCTTGTTGGTGGTGGTCAACATTGCATGCGGGTGGAAATCACAGAACTATATAATCGGACCTGTATTTCACTGTTCATTCACTTGATTATTACGATTATTCATAAGAATCAGCTTTGGACTTTATCTAGTAGCGCCGCACACATTTATACAGTAATCAGTGGCTATTTTTAGATCTGATCGCTGTATAAATAGGTCAATGGTCCCAAAAAGTGTCATGTCCGATCTGTCCGCCGCAATATTGCAGATCACCACCATTACCAGTAAAAATAAAAATGGCATAACTCAATTCCCATAGTTTGTAGATGGGATAACTGGTGTGCAAACCAATATGCCGATTTACATTTTTAACCAAAAACATGACATAACTTTCTCCTCTATTATATCAAAAAGTAAAAAAGTTTTTCTGAAATGGTCACTTGTTTTGAGCGCAAAAAATAAAACCGCAGAGGTGATCAACCACCAAATGAAAGCTCTATTTGGGGGGGGGAAAAAAAAAAAAAAAAAAAAAAAAAAATTTAAATTTAAAGCGAGTGCCATATCACAAAAAGTGCTCTGGTCAGGAAGGGGGTACATCCTCACGGGGCTGAAGCGGTTAATAAAGGGATTTTATTAAAAACTTACCGTAAAATCCTTTTCTCCGAGTTCACTGACAGACGTACAGAAAACAGCACAGTGGTGGGTGCTGCATCTGTCAGTGAACTCGGAGAAAAGGATTTTACGGTAAGTTGTAATAAAAATCCTTTTCTCCTACGTTCACTGACAGACGCAGCTCTTCATTACATGTGGGGATGTTCCCAAGCTGTGTCAAAAAGAGGGGCGGGTAAACAACAACTGTACCAAACAGAACCTCTAAGGAGGCGCCAGACGCGCCTACACTGCCGCCTGCAAAACTTTGCGGTCAGAGGCAGCATCCGAAGATGCTAGCACATAAGCCTATAAAAAAAAAAAAAAAAAAAAAAAAAAAAAAAAAAACTTAGAGCAAGTGTGTACCGAGGCCCAAGAGGCCGCCTTGCACACCTGTGACACCGAGGCCTGGTGTCTAAAAGCCCAGGAAGTACTAACAGCCCGGGTATAATGAGCCGTTACCGGAAAGGGGGACCTTGCTCCGAACAGAATATGCGTGGGTCACGGTCTGTCTAAACTTATAGTAGCTGACGAGGCCGCCAAACCTTTGCACGGACCCCGTCAGAAGGCATCAGCCTTCCGAGAAAAAAAGGCTGTAGCAGCCAAATACATCCGTAAGGCCCTCACTACGTCCAAGGCAACTCAATTTCATTTGGGTGTGATGGACGAGGGCACAATGAAGAATATCTTCATTAATGTGAAAAGAAAACACCTTCAGAAGGAAGGAAAGGGTCGCAGGACCAGGCAGGAAGACTTGCACGATAGTGCTGCCAAGTCAGACCCCTGTCTGGCGGAAGTGACGGCAGCCAAAAAGCCACCTTTTGCGACCGCAGTTGTGAGGGAATCACCCTGATATTTATGTAGGGTGGTTCCTGAGGTACAGAAAGTACCAAAATCAGATCCCACTAGGCCATCAGGTCTTCATCCGAAGCGCCACATGTCGTACACCTTGTACAAAGGTACGAATCAAAAAGTGCAAAGCCAAAGGTCTCTGGAAAGGAATCGCCAGAGCCAATCTCCGGCCCTTGAGAGCACTCCAAGCCAGTTTTTTTGTTCAGGTCCTGCTGCAAAAAAAAAAAATTCAGGACCCTGGACACTACGCAAGAGCGAGGGTTATGAACCTCTGTCTCGCACCAAGCTATAAAAGCCTCTCAGGTGCGGTGGTAAATCTTGCGAGAAGTACACTTGCAAGCCTCCAACAAGGTAGGCAACACGGAGTCAGCTACTCCCTTGTCTTAGCACCTGGGACTCAATAGCCAGGCCATCGAAGCCAGCGAGGGTAAGGCAGGCTGCAAGATGGGCCCCTGAGACAGTAGCTCGTCTCGCGGCGGGAGCCGCCAGAGGGCGTTTGCCACCATTTGCACCACGTCGGCGTACCAAGTGCGCTGAGGCCAATTTGGAGCCACCAGGAGTATTGGTATTCCCTCTGCTACTATTCTGCGTATCAAACGCAGTAGAAGTTTTACCAGAGGGAAGGCGAACAGAAGACGATAACTGCCCCAGGGGGCCACCGGCACGTCCATGGCCACTGCCAACAGATCCTTCGATCTGGACACAAATGTCTTCACCATGTGATTGAAACGAGATGCCAAGAGATCCACGTCCGGCGTCCCCCATGCGCGGCAAATCTGGTTGAACACCTCCGGGTGGGGAGACCACTCTCCCTGGTCCAACGTCTGGCGACTGAAAAAGACCGCCTGCCAGTTTTCCACACCTGGAATGCAAGTGGTGGAGAGTGCCGGAACGTGACGTTCCGCCCAACACAGTATCAGAGCTGCCTCCGCCGCAGCTGCTGGACTCCTCGTGCCGCCCTGATGGTTCACATATGCCACTGCATAGTCCGACTGAATCCGAATCGGACGACCCTTCAACCTCACTGTCCAGTGAGACAGGCCCAATCTGATTACTCAGTTCCACTCATTAATGGGTAGGCGAGCCTCTTGTGCCGACCAACAGCCCTGGGCAGTGATGATCACCCACTGAAGGGGCAGTAACGACTTCCCCCTGAACCAACGCAGAGTCCCAAATCCACCAGGTCAGAGACGCCCTGGTTTGGGAGCTCAGGCGGATCAGAAGGTCCAAGGACCGAGGGAACCTGTCCCACCGAGCCAGGATTGCTTGCTGAAGGAGACGAGTGTGACACTGGGCGTATGGTATTGCCTCAAAAGTCGAGACCATGAGCCCCAGTACCCGCATACAGAATCGTAATGAAGACTGACTATGCGACATGAGGGTTCGCACTGCCAACTGCAGTGACAGCAACTTGGCTGGAGGAGGGAAACCTTGCCTACGCGGAGTCCAGAATCAGGCCCAGATACTCCAGGCGACGGGGTGGAGACACTGTCGACTAATGCAGGTAGAGCAACCAGCTAAAGTCCTGCAGCGAGTCATTGTGCTCTTCCAGAGCCGAGGGGGACTCCGCTCGCAGGAGCAGGTCGTCTAGGTAGGCTACTACCGCAATGCCTCTGTCGCAGCCACGCCAATACCGGTTTTGTGAAAACTCGAGGGGCTGAGGCAAGACCGAAAGGGAGTGCCACAAATTGACAATGGAGGTCTCCTACTGCAAAGCGAAGGAAACGCTGATGCCCTGGACAAAATAGGTACATGGAGGCGTCCAGAGACGCCAGAAATTCCCCCTGATGGAGGGCGGCCACAACAGAGCGATAGATAGATTCCATACAGAATTTTCGCGCCCCAACATACCAGGTCAGGGCCTTCAGGTCCAGTACTGGCCGGACCCCCCCCCCCTTTTTTTGGGGACCACGAACAGATTGAGTAAAAACCCTGAAAACTCTCGCTGGAGGCACTGGCACGATCACCCCTTTGTTCGAGAGTGCTTTGCCTGCAGGAGCCCTAAGGTCGAAGGGAAGAACCTGACTGGGGGCAGAGTGTTGAACTCAGAAACGTCCCCATCAGGCGGAGATTTGTCCGCCTTTTCGGTTTTGTGCTGCCACTGCCGGTACCCGGCCCCTGCAGCGACCTCACTGGGACGGGTCCCTTTCCCCGGGGCACGAAAGAACCTCTGACCCCAGGTAGAGTGCCCCTGTCTACGGCGAAACTCACGCCTCCGGGGCTCTGGGAGGAAGGTGCACTTACTTCCCGTGAAATCCTTAATGATCTCACCCAGCCGTGGACTGAATAGATGTAGACCTTCCCTTTCAGGTGGACGAGACTTTTGGAAGCATGGTCACCGGACCAAAACGCAACCAGAGTACCCGTCTGAGGATACGGCAACACTGCTAACCTGGATAACAGGCAGTAAATCACCAAGGTACTTGAAACCTTGGAGCAAAAACTCAGCCCACTGCGGCGTATCCATTAGGCAGCCGCAGTCCAGAACATTCTGGAGCTCCGCCATACACTCAGACAGATATTGCGCCGCCATGGCGGACGTCAGGGTTGGCCACAGAGCAGAGCCTGCCACCAGGAAGAGCGACTTTAACAGTGCCTCTGTCTGTTAGTCAGTGGGGTCCTTGAAGGAACCCCTTCCAGAGAAATGGTTGTCGCCTCAAGGCGAGCCAGCAGCGGAACCACCACAAGCGATTTTTTTTTTGTTAAAAAAAAAAACACGGAAAAACTTTCCTCAAAGGGATAGCAAGCAGCAAACCGTTTTGACCCATGCTCTCGAAGTGTGGGAGGAAACCGGAGCACCGGGAGGAAACCCGCACAGGAAGAACATGCAAACTTTAGGCAGGGAGGTCATGGCTAGAATTTGAGCCAGCAAGCATTTTGCTGTCAGGTGCAAGTGCTACCCACTACACCACTGTGCTGCCGCAAAAAAGAATGCTGCGGACGCTGCCATTCATGATACTAAAGTGATCAATTTTTTTTTTTTATGATCATAGGGGTAAGCCTTGGGGGCCCTATGGGGCCTGGAGGACCCCACACACATACGCAGAAGTCTGCAATTCGTGATCCTGGCTAAGTCGCAGCGTAGTGCGAATTCCAGCGATTATGGCGGAAAACCGCCGACCCCTTTCTCCGAGGGACGCTCGGGGGGCCTGTTGGGCGACATCCGCCCGGGGAGCATTCACTAAAGACTGCCGCAGCTGGTCCAAAAAAGCCCTTTGCGCAGATGCATCTGAGCCAGCAAGCAAGCAGGTTCAGTAGTATAGTCTGCCATCGTTCTCCCCCCAAATCCCCCTTAGTAACACACAGATTTATACTAACAGTTGAGGGCACCCCCACACAGCCACACACCACCGCCCCACAGTGCACCAGGGAACCCCAGAGGACTGCACCCCCGCAGCCATTAGCACCCACAGGAGAGCCCAGCTATAGCCGTTTGCTGCCTGTAACCTTTGAGGATCGTCAGAGCCGCGCTGTCCGGAGCACACACTGTTCCTAAGAGAAAGGAAAAACGTTTTCCACACATTTTGCATAGGCAGGGGACACCAATATGGCCGCCGTTGAACACTAGAGGCCGAAAACCACCTGCAGGGAACGTGCAGTACCGCAAACGGCCGCTCTGAGCGCTAGAGGGAAAGCTCCATAGGCTCAGCATGTCCACGGCTACGGTAAAATAGCGGCGGTCTGCCGCAAAATGGCGGAGAAAAATCAGACGGTCGCCGGACGATCGGGTGCGGCGCGGGGGGGTGAAAAGGGGCTCCACGCTCCCTTACCGGATGCTACCCATAATTTTTTTTTTCCCCAAGGGACGTCTGTCCCCCTTCCACCCCCTGAAAAGAGGGGGGGGGGAAGAAAGGAACTCACTCACCACTCCGGACGACTGCCGTGGGTAGCCACCCAGTCGCAGACTTTCCGCCCCTGCCTGGACGGTATGCTGCAGGCCAGAAAATCACCCTACCTGAATCGCATCCGGGGCTGGGCGTAAGTGGGGATCACCCCAGGCCACCCGCACGGAAGGGCACTATGCGGCGGTTCCCCATACAGCGGGAATGGCTCGCATCAGTCGGCCAGGCCGGGGAGAGTACAGAGCCCATGGACTCTATGCCCCAGCCGGCTTCTTGATTGCAGATCAATGCTTGATAGAAGTCAAATAAAATAAAAGTAAAAATAGAATAAAAACGGTCACGAATAGGACCGCAATTCCCCTAAAGGGAAGCCAGGTCAACTCCTTGCAAACTAGGCATTGAAAACTGCTGAGCTAGGCTATGGAGAGGGTTTATGTGGGAAGAGGATGGCCCCATGGGAGGGGCCAGCTGTTTCTTTTCCCTGCCTAGGTAACTCCTAGTTGGACAAGCATAAACCCCACACGTAAAGAAGAGCTGCGTCTGTCAGTGAACGTAGGAGAAAAAATGCTTTTGAAGTAAAAATCTAAAATAGTTTTCTATAAGATACATTAATAATTTAGTTTATTCAGCATGAAATGGAGCCTAGTTATGTAGCATGAGGCTGTATATTCTGCAATATTTACATTTTTGGTAAATTCATTCAATAAATTCAAGTTCTGCAAGCAGAAACATGCACTGCATTGATGCATTCACACAATTTCACAGTAACCATGAGATGAAAAAGTTTAGGTGTATTCCTTTATCCCATTGTTTTGTAAAGCTATGTACACTACAAACTGTATGCTTGAATCGGTTCTGATATCGCTGTTTTACTAACATGACAGCTCATTATTCGAAATGGATAACCTTAAAGTGGTTGTCAACCCCTTTAACCTACAGGTAAGCCTATGATCTGCATAGGCTTACCTGTAGGTTCCCTGCATATCTCCCAAATCTGCACGGTTTAGGAGATGGTGTGTACTGCGATGTGCCCAAGTCATCGGGCACTTGCGCAGTGAAGACACGGCCTCTGTGCCGTTCCTTCACTGATCGTGCCGTGACTGACAGCTCCCATGCGCATGAGCGTGAGTGGCACACGACTCCAGCCAGTCAGAGCAGCCCCAGAAGGAAGAGGGGCAGAAGATGGACATGGCCTGGAGCAGGGACATCGCTGGCTTCCAATGCAGGCAAGTGGCACATAATGGGCTAATATGCGATGCATACTAGCCCATTATGCTTACTCTGCAGGGTAACAGGAAGTAAACCCCAGCAGGGTTTACTTCCCCTTTAATTTTGTTTGCAAATATTAAAGATTCTAACCAAGAATGAGCCTTACAGTTAAAGAGCACCTGTCATATTAGATCCATCATGGCAGCGCCTGTTAGCAGGCATCCACTCACCTGCTGCCACCACGTTCCTCACCTTGTTGTGTCACTGCTGCATCACCAGCTGTCCCGAGGAGCCGCTGCGGAACAGATGACTGTTGCCCTTTAAAAACCATCATTTAAAGCAAGTTGATTTAAATCAAGCCTTTTACTAGCAATTTAAATCAAATCCACCCTGTGAGAAACCAAGTCTCTTGAGAACTGGAAGGGAAGAACAGCCATTTGATTTTGGAACTTGTGAAAAGGTCTGAGTAGAAACTGCAAAACCTTTACCTTGAGTAATAGTTCCAGTTCCAGATGACAGGAGCAGCAAGAACTTACAAAACATCCCCTTCCTCTGCCATGAAAATTTAAATTGAAACCCTTGCTGGAAACAGCAGCCCCAGTCAGCCAAGGAAGCACTGCCAGGAACAGTGCACTGGTACCCCAGGAAACTGCACACTCCAAAATGCCAGTGCATCACTGCCCCCGCAAGGAAAGGTTTGTATGGCCAATATTTGCTGTTACTAGGTGGTGCCTCAAGGAAGGTACTGCTGCAACCTATAGCCCAAGAAATCTGTTAAGTTCTGCTTGACCTGTAGTCACACCAGCAAGGCTGCCACACCATGGTCCTTTTCCCATAACCTGCTGCCCTCAGGACCATTTATCTCCTGCTCATTGCCCCACTGCACTGCAGACCTGTATAGCCATGTCCATTAGCATTGCTTGCCGCAGAAACTCCCACTGAGCTGCAGTATCTAGGAGGGGGGCATGCAAGGAAAAAAGAAAAAACAGACTTCCCTTTAACTTTTTCTGGGAGTAGTCCAGGACAGCACTAGAGATACAGCTCCACCTCCGAAGGCAGGAAACACAAAGGGTCTTTAAAGGGGCGTCCTTCTCTTCCCCAGTCTTTAACCGAGAACTCCGGAACGATTCCTGAAACACACACTCGTCCAAAGTTACAACAGCATATAGGGAGGGAATCCCTGCTGTCCTGGACGACTCCCAGAAACTCCTTAAGAATCCTGTAAACTTCCACAATTGCTGGTTTAATCCAGCGGGCAATTGTGCCTTTTGAAGCTCGACACCCAAACCTTGCCAGAATGTAGAATAAAAAGAGCACTGGATTTCCAAATGTCTGATGCCTCTAAATAATGCAAGACAAAGGCCCTCACATCCAGATGGTGGAATTCTGCTTCCTTAGGCCCCTTGGAGATGTGCAAAAGGAAGACAGAAAATCTCCTGTGTCCTATTACTTCTAGTAGCCACTTTCGGCAGGAAACCCGGGTCTGTCCGAAACAGTCCTCAAAAATTTGCAAGAAAGGCTCCATACAGAGCCTGTATCTCATTAATCCACCTGGCTGTGGAGATTGCCACCAAGAACACTGTTTTTAGCGTGGCCCACTTCAGGGATAGGTGTCCCTCTTGAGATCATTTAATCCAACCTTGCAACACCGTAGTCAGATCCCATTTTGGCAAAAACTTAACTGAGCCGGCCTTAGCCTGGCTAACCCCTTGAAGAACCTGCTGACCAGTGGGTCAAAGCCAGGGGTTGCTCCAAAAAAAAAAAAAAAAAAAAAACCCCCACACGGATAGGGCTGCAATCTGCACTTTCAAGGTACTTCTCGCCGCCAGTCCTTGATCCGCACCATCTTGCATAAACTCCAGGACAGCTGCCATATCTGCTGACCGCCTCCTGGTATGCAACCATGTACAAAAGGTTTTGCAAACTTTAAAATAGCTTGGGTCACTTACTAGAAAGAATGGTCCCAATTACTCTGAATGTCCCTTAGATATCAGGAGGCTTTCCTCAGAAACTAGGCCGACAATTTTAGGGCCTGCATCCGTACTGGACCCTGCGACAGCAAATCCTCCCTCTTGGGCAGGATGGGGGGGGGGGGGGGGGGCG
>BLSH010231174.1:688395-733062 GCA_018402905.1 Glandirana rugosa
GGGGGGGGGGGGGGGGGGGGGGGGGGGGGACGACTGATCACAGCCTTCTTGTACATGGAGGCTGTGACCACCCCTTCCCCAGCTAGGGTAGTCCCCATACAGTTCGAACATGCCCAGGGAACATAGTTAACCCTTAGAGCGCCCCCTGCAGGTTAACCCCTTCACTGCCAATGGCATTTACACAGTAATCAGTGCATTTTTATAGCACTGATCGCTGTATAAATGCCATTCATCCCAAAAAAAGTGTCAAAATGTTCCGACATGTCCGCTGAAATATCGCAGTATCGCAGATTGCCACCATTACTAGTAAAATAAAAAATAAATACCCCAAAAATGAAATATCTGTAAACGCGACCACTTTTGCGCAAATCAATAAACGCCGATTGCGATTTTTTTTTATCACAAATATGAGGAAGAATACAAATTGGCCAAAACCGATGAAAAAAAAAGTTTATATTTTTTTTGGATTTGTATTTTAGCAAAAAGAAATTTGGGTTTTGCAAAATTGTCGCTCTTTTGTTTATAGCGGCGATCAGAAATGACACAGCGGTGATCAAATACCACCAAAAGAAAGCTCTATTTGTGGGAAGGGGGGGGGGGGAGGACGCAAATTTCGTTTGGGTACAACGTCGCACGACCGCGCAATTTTCAGCGACGCAGTGCCGAATCGCAAAAAGGGCTCCGGTCCTAAAGCTGGAAATCCTTCCGGGGCTGAAGTGGTTAAGCAGCTACCAGGTGCCTACCTGTGTCCTGCTGGTACTGGCCTGTCATAAAATTTGTCCCCCTGCATCCTTTGGTGGTGCAGCACCCATCCTCAGATGTAGCGGTGTCCGCATGTACCAACCTGGCCAGGTTGCCGATGACATCTCTACAGAGAATGTGACACCAGCCCTGAAGCCACACTGCCAGGGAGAAGAGTCAGCAGCACCTACATCCCAGCCTGGGCTCAGAGGGGGAGTGGATCACCTGCCACCCAGATGCCAACGGATCACTGCAGCCACCTGCTGACTGCCTCCACCAAGCAGCTTAACTCAGTAAGGCACTTAAAACCCCTCGCTGGGCCAGGGCTTCCCATCCACTGGCTGGCCCCACTGCCAACCGTATGATGCCGTGAGGGATGGAGCACTCCTACAAAAAGGTCCCTCAGGCAACAGATCCCCTTCCAATGGAAGAAAATAATTGAGCATGGGCATGAGGGAATGCCTTACAAGTGCTGATAGACAGGTTTCCTGATAGGGAGACCCTCTATCTCTCAAGGGCTGGGCGGAAAAAAAAAAAAAAAAATGTGAAGTTGAATTTAATGCTTAACCACTTCAGCCCCGGAAGGATTTCCCATATTAGGACCAGACCACTTTTTGCGATTCAGCACTGTCGCTTTGCGCGGTTGTGCGACATTGTACCCAAACTAAATTTGCGTCTTTCCCCACAAAGCTCTCTTTTGGTGGCATTTGATCACCTCTGCATCATTTCTGATTGCCGCTATAAACAAAAGCCACAATTTTGCAAGAAAAATGCAAATTCTCAGATTTTCCCCCAGATATTAAACCTTGTATTACCACTGTTGGAGGCATAAAAGCCTAGTACACAGGCCAAATGCTGGGAGACATTGGGCAGTTCAATAAAAGCCAGCAGACATTTGGCCCGTGTGTATGGCAGCCAGTCCAACAGAAGCTGGCTGTTCGGCTGGATTCTGACAGACATGCATGCTGGAAAACCAGCAGCCGACAGGCTCCTAATACATGCTCCCAGTGGCTGAGAGTACTGACCAGAGTGTTCTGGTGAGGGGTTGTCCCCATCAGAACACAAATAGCTCAGCAGGGGGAGGAGATCGCTATACTGACATCAAAACAGTGGCACCAACCTGTCTGTACTAGGCTTTGGGCTCTTATGGTTTCTTCCTCTACGCAAGATGATCTGTTCTCTCCAGGCATCAACCTCAAAAACCAACGCAGGGGAGCCAATCAGTGGGTCCGGTAGACTCGATGTCCGCTGGCTACCCGCGATCATTCCCCACAGTGACAGGACGGGGATCTGCCTGTGTAAACATGGCAGCTCTCCGCTCTAACAGGGGAGATCACACAGATCCTGTCTTTCTGCTATGCAGGAAGACAGATCTGTGCGTCTCCTCAGTCACACATTCCCCCAGTTAGAAAAACAAACAGGGAACACATTTAAACCCCTTGATCGCCTGATATTAACCCCTTCCCTGCCAGTGTCATAAGTACAACAGTGCGCATTTTAGCACCGATTACTGTAATGTCACTGGTTCCCAAAAATGTCCGTTAGGCATCTGATCTGTCCGCCGCAGTCCTGCTAAAACAAAACCCTGATCGCCGCCAGTAAAATTTTTTTAGAAATGCCATAAATCTATCCCCTATTTTGTAGACATGATAACACTTGCACAAACCAATCAATATATGCTTATTGCGATTTTTTTTACCAAAAATATGTAGCAGAATACCCATCAGCCTAAACAGATGAATAAATGTTTTTTTTAATTTTTGGAAACTATAGAAAATAAAAATTAGTTTTTCTTCAAAATCGCTTTGTTTGCAAAAAATACAAGCCGCAGAGGTGATCAAATACAACCAAAAGAAAGCTTTGTGGGGGGGGGCAAAATTGGGTACTGTCGCACACCCACGCAATTATCAGTTAAAGCAACGCAGTGCCGTATTGCAAAAAAAAAAAAGGGCCTGGTCATTGCGTAAATCCTTTTGGTCCTTAAGTTATTAAAGTGTTCTAAAGGCTCAAGGCTTTTCACCATAATGCATTCTATGCATCAAGGTAAAAACCTGGGTTCAGCAGCGCCCCCCCCCCCCCCAAATACTTATCCGAGCCTGATCTCGATCCAGCGATATGCATGAGCAGTGGCTCTCCTGAGTTTCTCTCATTGGCTCACACAGTATAAGCCATTGGCTCTGATCACTGCCAGTGAACAAATGAGAAAGCAGGGGGAAGGGCCAGGCTGAGATCTGTATGAATATTCAAGGAGCATGGCTCAGGAGCAAGCTTGCCCAAATGCCCCCACAGCAAGAGGCTTGCTTTTAGGGACACTTGTCAGGGGCCAGGTCCACCAGCAGGGGACCCAAAAAAAAAAAAAAAAATCAGGGCTGCTGTGACAGGTTTGGTTTTTGTTTAATTAAAGCCACTTTCACATTTGTGCGACCTGAAAGTCGCATGATTTTGCCATGACTAAGCAATGCCTTAGTAATATTGAGGTCTATGGACCTCAAATTGCATCAAAGTCAGACCAAAGTAGTGCAGGGACTACTTTGAAATCGCAGATATGAATGCTACTCATTGGAAATCATAGGGTACGACTTGTCATGCGACCCTGCAGTTCCAAGTCGCAAAAGTGTGACAGGGGCCCAAGTGCTGCAAAAATTCTGAATAAAAAACAAGTCATTGCTTCCTCAGACAAGAAATGCTCTGCATCAATTGACATCATATGACGCCCAGTTAGGATAACTGAGCCACACTGCAGATGTCAATCTGCAATAGGGTGGGTGGGAAGAGGTTGTAAACTCCCAATAGATTCATTGTACCTACAAGCCTAGAATAAGGCTTACCTTTAGTTACTGTAGGGCCAGTTCAGACTGCTGAGAACACCATTGCGAATTTAAACCGTTGCGATAGCTAAAATTCACAAGTCATCTGCAATAATAGTGTTCTATCAGAGCCATTCACATCAATGTGTTGCAAATTGAATCTGAAAAAAAAGGGGCCCGTGCGAGTTTTATCCATGTGCGATGCAAATTCAGCGCCATAGACTATAATAGAACACGGATCGAAAATGCAATCTCCCATTCACCTCACTGCAGATGGCTTCCTCCTCCAGTTCCAGCTTTGCAGTAGATTCGCACCACATTAGAAAATAGCACTTGTCACAAAAAACCTGCACTGAAAAATTTGCACCGCAATTGTATTAAATCTGCGGTAAATTCGCACCGCAGCAGTGTGAACTGACCCCAAGGCCCCTTTCACACAAGTGGGGCCCGTTTTGATGGGCTCAGCTGGGATCTGTCAGTTTATCCCCGCTGAGCCGGCCGAGGACAGTCTCTGCACTCAGTGCAGAGGCTGACTTATCACAGCTCCAATCACCTATGGGGGTAATCGGAGGAACACGGACTGTCTGTCCGTGTTCATTCGATCAAATCCACCAGACGGATGGAAAATAGGGTTTCCATCTGTCTGTTTTTGGCGGATCGGGTGTCAGACATGTCACCGCTGACATCCGTCACTCCATAGAGAACAATGGAGCGTCCATTCGGGTCCACCTGAAAAACTGACAGGCGGACCCGAACGATCTGCTAGTGTGAAAGAGCCCTAAGAAGACCCCTTTCACACGCCACGATTTGGGATCAACTTTGGCTTAATGAAAACATTACAAAGTTGTACAGAAATCACATCTATATTATTCAGGTGCGATTTGCATGGGACTTTGAGGGTTTAACATTGGAGTCTATGGACCTCAAGTTGCATAAAAGTTGGACCAAATTTGCAGGGACTACTTGAAAGTCGTACAGATATGAATGGTACTCATTGGAAATAATGCAGAACAACTTGTCATGTGACTTTGCAGTCCCAAATCACACAAGTGTGAAAGGGGTCCAAACTTCCCCTAAATGCACACTGTTTAGGACACACAGTAGGTGCAGTTGATGACCTCATCAGCATGGCCACCCGTGCCGTTCCTTCTGAGCCCTGTGCCATAAGCTGTGGCCCCCGTGGCATGCCGTCACGCAGATCCGGCCAGGCACAGCGGGAGTCCGCGGACCCGGAAGGAAGGCGGGTGAAGATGGATGCTCCCTCCAGCGGTGACAACGCAATGGCGGAGGGCTTCATTTGTCAGCAAGTTTCACATGACATGCTAATAAATAAGCCTAAAAAAAAAAAAAAAAAAAAAACCACACACATATTTGGGGGTTCTAAGTAATTTGCTAGTAAAAAAAATACCGATAGTTACAGGTGAGCAAAAAGTGCCAGGAAAAAAGTCTCTAGAAGCACTTTAATGTCCAAGCAGTAGACGTCCCCCACACAGGAGTGCCATGTCTAAGTGAGCAGTGTGGGGAGATAGAGAGGCCCCTCGGGCCCGCACCAATGTGCCGCTTCTGGGGGAGGAATTCCGTGCACTGTCAGCACTCCCTCACCCATTTACACCCCTCACTGTACACAGCGCCCGAACTCCGGCTGCTCCTCGGGGGCTGTGCAGCAAGACAAATTCCGGCGCCCGCCCGGCCCTACAGAGCGGCTACACTGCCCTCCCCCCGGGTACAGCGCGGTACCAACACACAGGGTTCACCTGCTGCAGCGCCCACATGTTTTCCCGCCAGCTCCGCGCTACACACAAGGGGAGACACGTGACCCCTTCCCCGGGAATTAACCCTCTCCCCGCTGCCTGTAATAGGCTCAGCCGTGCTGTACCCCACAGCAACCAATCAGACGCTTCCTCTGCTCTTACTATAGGCTGCTTACATGCCGCTCCAGACTGGTGCTGTACTCCGAATCCTGCCCACCTACCGCTCCCAGTACCCCGCCATCACATGCACCTCATACACGCACAGCACTGTCTATTCCACGCTGGAATCCGCTTCCTCTCCAATGACCCCGGCCTAACAACTCCCGCTCCTTACCAGTGGGAAGGCCATTGCTCGGGTCCTCCTCGGGATAGAGGAACGTTCTCTATTTAAAAAATGGCTTCCAGTTGCTTCTTCTCTATTCTGTTTTTTAACTTTTCTTTACGTTTTTTTGCAACCAGTTGCACATGTCCCGTCCGCTCTTTTATATGTCCCGCCCTCCAATAACGGGAGTCGCCAGGTGATTGGCTGCACCTGTCCGCGGGGAGAGCTGAGCGCGGCGTGCTGGGGCGGGGCCAGCGGCTGGGGTGTGGCCGGTGTACGGTGATGTTGGCGGAGAACGCATGGAGGCCGGTACAGAAATCTGCCCCAATCTGCTGCACACACACAAAAGTGTTGGATGCAATATCCCTTCTAATAGGAAACTTTTTTTTTTAACAAAAAGTAAACCAGGGAAGGGTTTTACTCCAGGAAGAGTAGTGGATGCAGGGCACAGACTTTCAGCAGAGGTAGTAAAGTCGTTAACCACTTGAGGACCAGGCATTTTCTGGTACTATTGTTCACATGTAACAATCAGTATGTCTTTGCTAGAAAATTACTTGGAACCCCCAAGCATTATGTATATTTGTAAAGCAGAGGCCCTAGAGAATAAATTGATGGGTTTTGCAATTTTTTAAAGTGGAGTTCCATCCATATAAAAGTCAGCAGCTACAAAAAGTGTAGCTGCTGATTTTTAACAATCGACCACTCACCTGTCCCTCGCTCCAGCGATGCAGTCGCCCGAGGGCTCGCTCTTCGCCCCCTCCCCTCGACGGCGCTGGCATCACAAGTGTGGGCACCGGCTTTAGCTTCAAAGCCGGGCGCGCATGCGCGAGTCGCGCTGTGCCTTGTGAATGGCTGGCGTATCTTCTGGGACCTGTGACGTGTCCCAGAAGATCCCCGAGAGGGAGGGGGGAAGGTGGACTTCCTTTCCGTAGCCGCAGCTCCAGGAGAGGAAGTGGACCTGGGACCTTGTAAAAACAGGGTCCCTGATCACCCCCCAAAAAAAGACATGCCTATTGTGGCATGTCGGGGGTCACCTTCTCTTAAAGCAGAAGTTCCACTTTTGGGTGGAACTCCGCTTTAAGTCACGATTGTGCAGCTTTTTTTTTTTTTTAACACATTTTTAAAAAAAATATATATACTTTTTGAAATTCGAATGCAAAAAAAAATACATAACCCAATTTTTTTGTAAAATATAGAAGATGATGTCACACCGAGTAAATAGATACCAAACATGCCACTCTTTAATATTGCACACACCCACACATCTACAACAAATGGCGTAAATTTTACTGTCCATAGGCGACACTTTAAAAGCCTTTACAGGTTACCACTGTAGACTACAGAGGAGGTCTGGTGCTAGAATTACTGCCCATGTTCTGACACTCATGTGTGGAACAGACACACATGTTCGCCTTTGCATGCTGGGACGGGGGGGCACTTTACTTTTTTTTTTTAATTAATTAATTTTATTTTTACACCGCTGCTTTCATTTTTTTTTTATCACTTTTAGGCTTCTTTCACACTGAGGGGCTTTACAGTAGCTATTTAGCTAAAAATAGCATCTGTAAAGCACCTCAAAAATCCCCTTCCAGTCCACCCAATGTGAAAGCCCTGAGGCGTTTGAAAAATGCGTGCAAAACATCAAGCGTTATTACCGCGTTTTTGCCGTGTTTTTCCAGCATTAGCGCTATAATTTGCACTAACGCCCAGGCGTTTTTCAAGCGCTTTTGAAGCGCTAGCATTAAATAAATAGCACATCCCCCTACATTACATCCTGTTTACTTCCTGGTATTTTGTCCAGTCCTCAACCTCTGGGCATTTTGCTGGCGCTTTTAATGCGCTTTACATTCATTTCAATGTATATGGGCGTTTTTAATGCACTATTTTTAGCGCTCAGAATAAGCACAAAAAATCATGCTTGCAGGACTTTTTTAAACGCGGCGCCAGCGTGACGCCCCATTGTGAATAGATACATTGGAATAAATGGGCAGTGTTTTAGAAGCGTTTTGGAAAACGCTAGGAAAGTGCCTCAGTGTGAGAGTAGCCTGAGTGCTTTCACACTGGGGCAGTGCGCTTGCAGGACGTTACCCAGGTACAACCACTTGAAGTCAAATGACGTACCGGGTAAGTGGTTTAAAGGCTCGGTTCACACTCGAGCGACCTTTCAGGTGACATTAAAGTGTACATATTCGCCAGCACACCATGGATCACCGTCCAAAGGCTTCATTATTGTAGAGACATCACATCACAGAGAAGTGCAAAGTTTCAGAGCTGCGCAGGACCCCTTCGTCAGGCATGCGATGATGATGATCACATGCCTGACGAAGGGGTCCTGTGCGGCTCCAAAACGTTGCACTTCTCTGTGATGTGATCTCTCTACAATAAAGAAACCTTCGGACGGTGATCCCTGGTGTGCGAGCGAGTATGTCAGGTCGCTCGAGTGTGAACCGCGAGTATGTACACTTCACTTGCATGACGTTTCCAGGACCCAGCTGATAATCGCTGCAGCACCCACCCTTGCAAGAGCCTTGTTTGCCAGGAATGTGTGCGATAGGAATATAGATAAGACTGTCAGGTGACTTAGACGCCTGACAAGCCGTGCTCCATTCAGTGCAATAAAATTAATCAGAGCAACTCAAGAGCGACTTAGAAAAAGGTTCCTGTACTACTTGGGGGTGACTTCAGATCGGCTTGCATTGATTTCTATTAAGTCGTTTGCAAGCCGCGGTGAAGTCGCGCTGTGCTGGGCGGCTTTAGAGTCAGGCGACTTTGAAGCCGCCCCAGTGTGAACCAAGACTAAGGGCTCTTTCAGAGGGGCAGCCTGGAGGCAGTAAAAACTTGTGTCTGAGCAGCAGTTTTACCGCCGCCATCCTATTGTAACAATACACCCGAATAGGCCTGTGCACATGCCACGGCTGCAACATTTTTTAGCTCAGAGTGCAGAGATTGACAAGCGACCTGTAAAACCCAGCCATTGAGTTCGATGGGGCTGCACTGCAAGTCAAGCAGCCAGATCACAGTTTCAGCGCTGTCCCGCAATGTAAAATCTCAGTTCAGAAATTTAAAGTAGAACTACAGACAGAACTTTTTTAATTGTTTATGGTGTGAATGGGGCCCTATTGTTGCCCTGTGGACTGTTGCCCTTTAGGCGCTTGAATGGACGGGCTGCGGTGACGTCACATGCATGGGAGTCACTTTGCCACAGCATGCAAAGCGGTCTGAGCTGTGCATGCGCGGCTCAGATGGCATTACCCACCGACAGGCAGGGGGGCCATTTATGATAGAAGAGACCCTGCCTGTCAGCAGGTTTTAGAAAAAGACCGTTTACTATCACTTTAAGCATTGCTGTGTCCTTCTACTGCCCTGAGGCTCCCCTCCCCTTGCTGTGCCATAATACCACTCTGAGGATCATTTCCCACTGCCATGCCTTATTGTTGCCCTGTGGACTGTTTGTCTTTTGCTGTGCCCCATTTGCTCTCAATGGACACTTTAAAGTAGAACTATAGGCAAAACCTTTTGTTTCATTTTGGAAAGACCAAGGGAGGGTTATAACCCCTGTCAGATTTTTTTTTTTGTGTCCTATTGGGGAGATTTCTCTTCACTTCCTGTTCCATGACCAACACAGGAAGTGAGAGAAAATACCTGCAAATTAAGGGAATATCTTGGGAATCCCCAGGTCATCAGAATTTGTGTCTCCATTAGAAGATTTCCCCTCTATTACTTTTCTGAGAACAACCCAAAATGTGTGATTTTCTTTTACTTTTACTTTCACTTTCAATGATAATGATAAACAGGACAAATAGAGAGGGTGAATCTCCCTAATGCAGTGGCTCTCAACTCCTGTCCTCGGGACCCACTAACAGGCCAGGTTTGCAGGATAACTGAAATGCACCACAGGTGACATCATTTCCTGCTCAGTGATTGCAGTATTCTAGTTTGTATCTCCCCAAGGTAATACTTAAAATCTGGCCTGTTGGTGGGTCCTGAGGACAGGAGTTGAGAACCACTGCCCTAATGAGACATAGATGGCAATAAAAAACTAATAGGTGTTCTAATCCCTCTCCACTTTGTCCAAGATGAAAAAAAAAAAGTTTTGCCTTTAGTTATATTCTAAAAATGAAAGCGGATGCACTCTTAGGCTCGGTTCACACTACAGCGACTTGGGATCCGACTTGTGTTGCCCCAAGTCGCCTGGCATAAGAAATACTATTGAAGTGAATGGGAGCCGTCTTAATGTACACTACTAAAGTCGGTCCGACTTCAAAAAAGGTTCCTGTACTACTTCAAGGCGACTCCTATCCGACTTGTGCTCATAGAATTCAATGGAAGTCGCCTCCAAGTCGGATCCCCATCTATATTGAAGAGACTTTACAGGAAAAAGAAAAGAACTTATCAAGGTATTTTTTGGCTTTTCTATAAATTGGAAATGGTGTTGGAGGTAATGCACTAGGCGTTTGCGCCTTCCTTTGTTTTTTTTTAGTGCTTTGTAGTTTCCCTGCTCAAGGAGAGCAGCATCGCTTTAAGGCCTCATACACACGGGCGTATGTTTTAAAAATAAGCAAAACGTTGGGTATGACGTCAGGGAAAAATTGGCAATTTTTTTCGGTGTTTTGCATCAGCGTTAATGAGCGTTAGTGAGCGTCGGCGTCAATAGGCGTTTTAAAAAAAAAATCCTCTGCTATTTTTCAATCTAAAAACATTGGCGTCAAAAATGCTGGTTAACGTGAGTACGGCGTTGGTGAGCGTTTTGAGGCGTCGGCGTCAAAAAATGCCAAAACGTTACAGCCTCAGAACGCGCTGGCCGTGGGTTCTAGTTTCAGCTCACTAACGCCAACGCCATCTACAGATAAAAAATGTCGGCGTTCTTATGGGGCCATTGACTAACATGGAGAGCTACAAAAAACGCCAAAAAACGTTGGCGTCAAAAAACGTCCGTGTGTATGAGGCCTAAACATTGCCATTGTACCATTGGATGTGAGACATAGTGAGTGCTGAGGCTCGTTTGTGTTTTGGAGAACCCTCTAGATTTAGGCCTGGTGTTCAGGGGCTTGTAGGTCAACATTTGGCGCTCCAAAAACGACATGAGATACTTTTGAAGCAGAATTTGGCGTTTTTGGCTCTGTAGACTTGAATTGCAACACCTGAAAATACAAAAGTCAAGCAAACATTTATGTGCATTTTTTCAGGTGTTCTTCAGGTGTTTTTAGAGTTGAAAATATTTTTATTGAAAACAATATTCACAATACAAGCATAGAGCGGAAATTGACAACAGATATCTGCGGGTCCATCCATTGGCTATCGCCTATACTAGAACTCATGGAAATCGATAACGCAATATTTTGAGTAGCAAAAGCTCACTGTATCAGAAAAAAACACTTTAAAGTATAAGAACATTGTTTCATATTATATTTAAGATTGAAGAGAGCTGAAAGGCAGCAAGAGGAGAGGAGAAAGTTGTGGAGGAGGGAATAGAGCAGGGATATGCAATTAGCAGACCTCCTGATGTTGCAGAACTACAAATCCCATGAGGCAAAGCAAGACTCTGACAGCCACAAGCATGACACCCAGAGGCAGAGGCATGATGGGAATTGTAGTTTTGCAACAGCTGGAGGTCCGCTAATTGCATATCCCTGGAATAGAGGGATAGATAGACAGAGGAAGGTAAAAGAGGATAGAAAAAGGAGAGGGGAAGGGAAGGGTCTGCTGGAAGGTCTCAGTCCCGCAGGATTGCCCAACCGACCTATGTGGGGCATTCTATATGTCCAGTACTAGGGCTATTGTGAGGAGGGACCTTGTTTGGTTCTTAGCAACTTGGTGAGAGTATCGGAGGCAGAGAAGCAAAGCCAGATGGACCATAGAACCTTATATTTATCTAATGTATCATTGTCCATTGCCAGACTCTCCTCTATTCTCATAATATCGTTCACAGTGGAGACCCACTGAGCTAGAGGAGAAGTAATAGTAGTTTTCCAGTATAAGGGGATGAGTTGTCAAGCCGCTGATAAGAGGAAACGGAGGAGGCATCTCTTCTGGGATACTAAGGAACCATGGAGGATAATGAGCAAAGCAATCTTAGTTGAAGGAGTTAAAGAATCATCCTATATATGATTATATACCTGAAATACTTGGTTCCGCAGGGGACGTATTCTCTTGCACTCCCACCAGACATGTAGATATGTTCTGTGAGCCGAACTAGAATGCCAGCATTCAGCTGGGGTATCCAAAAAAATTCTATGGAGGGTCGGGTGTTTTTAGCCTGTCAGAACTAACGCTCAACGAGCCAAATTGCATACTTTTCACTTGACCCCATTCCCACTTGTCCCTTTAAAAATTTTAAGTCCTCATACACAGGGATGTTTTTTGACGCCGGCGTTTTCTGGCATTTTTTGCAGCTCTCCATGTTAGTCAATGGCCCCATAAAAACGCCAACGTTTTTGAGCTGTAGATGACGTCGGCGTTAGTGAGCTGAAACTAGAACCCACGGCCAGCGCGTTCTGAGGCTGTAACGTTTTGCCGTTTTTTGACGCCGACGCCGCAAAACGCCAACTAACGCCAATTAATACCGTACCGTCGTCAACCGGCGTTTTTTGACACCAATGTTTTTAGATTGAAAAATAGCAGAGGGATTTTTTTTTTAAAAAACGCCTATTGACGCCGACGCTCACTAACGCCGATGCATAACGCCAAAAAAAACGCTGATTTTTTTTCCTCGACCTCGGGCCCGATGTTTTGTTTATTTTTTAAGAAACGTCCGTGTGTATGAGGCCTAAGAGACAGTAACAAAAGTATGTAACCAGTGTGATTTTTTTTAGGTTTGCTGTTTTTTCTCTACACCTTACTCACTACAAAATACCCCAAAACGAAAAAAAAACGTTTTTTTTTTTTTCGCTTTTCCTTCATTATTTACATCTTGCCTGATCAGTGATCATGGTTATAACAGCACCCGTTTCCCTCTCCACTCCCCACACGCCTCCCACCGCCCCACATTATATGTGTGTGTGGGGAGACATGCAGCTGGCAACTGGCACCTCGCACACTGCTACCACCACTCCACCACCCTGTGTCCGAGCTGCCAGGCTATCAGGTCCCCTGCTACGGCCGGTATGTGGATTTCCTCCTACTGGCCACAGACTTCCTTCCCCCAGGCGCCAGGATCTAGGGGGTGTTGCATGCTCCTCTTCCTACACTGCGCCCCAGTGAAGACGAAGTGCTCACCATTGGCTCACGCTGCTGTCAATCACAGCCAGTGAGTCAATGAGGAGAGAGATGGGACAGGGCCGTGCTCTGTGTGTGAATGCCTTCAGAAGTCACCTAATTAGTAAATAGAGTCCACCTTTGTGTAATTTAATCTCAGTATAAATACAACTGTTCTGTGAATCCCTCAAAGGTTTGTTAGAGAACCTTAGTGAGGAAACAGCATCATGCAGGCCAAGGAACACACCAACCAGGTCAGGGATAAAGTTGTAAAGTTTAAAGCAGGGTTAGGTTATAAAAAAATATCCCAAACTTTAACCAGTTGCCGACCGCCTGCGTACGTGCAAAGTGGCAGCTGTACGCAGATCATCGTTTATAGACGGCGCTCCAGCCGCGGCTAGGGGGCGCGACAATCGGGTTCGCTTCAGAACCGATCAATCTACAGGCACAGGCCAATGAATTTTGGTCTGGACCTGCTGATCGGTCCTGGCGAATGAAATGCGCCGCCTCTGCCTCTGTAATGTAAACAGAGTCAGAGGAAGTGATGTCACCTTCCCTCCTGGAGTCCTTTTCGGTTCCAGCGAGGGAGAGAGGACATCTAAATGTGAGTGCGTCAATCCCCGGCAGGGTCAGATTAGTCAGGTACCCTGACATACACACACCTAGATATGTCAGTTAGTAGTATAGTATCTGAACAGATCAATATCTGTGATCTGATCAGATCTAGATTAGCGTCCCCAGTACCTTAGTGTTCTAAAAAATGCGGTGTTAGCAGGATCAGCGCAGATACCTGCTAGCACCTGCGTTTGGCCCCTCCACCCAGCCCAGCGTAATATCTAATAGATCACTGACACTTACAAAACACAACAAACATAACTGCAGTGTTTGCAGAGTTCACGCCTGATCCCTGCGAACGCTGATAGTGATTTTGGTAGCGATTTGAAGCAGGCTCTGACAACCAGGTGCACTTTTTTGCCTGTGAGTCACACTAGTGTACTGATAAATTTAAAGTCCAACATGTCAAATACAAGGTACACTTCTGATGAGGCCTACACGATGCTGAGCATGACAGACGAGAGCGATGGGGAAGCTCCACTGTCAGATTCAGGCTCAGCATGCGAACCCGTAGAGAGGAGCGGCACCCTGACAGATAGCTATGATGACGGAGTTGTGGTCCCTGCTAAGGTCATGCGTATCTGACTCCGTTCTGCTGTTGTTGAGGTGCAAGAACCGCAAGGCTCTCGTATGGAGCAGAGAGCCAGTACTAGCGCCGCTCATCCTTCTGGTGAACTGGCAAGCACCAGCGGCCTAGTACACCCTGGTCATACAACCAGCACTGCTGTAACACTTGGTGACATGGCGAGTCTCCCATAACTGCAGTTCAAGCTGGTGTGGCTAGCACAAGTAATGTCCCGCAGCCACGAAGAAGACAAAGACAGGCCCGCAGAGCCCATAGTCAGATTCTCTTTTTTTTTTTTTTTTTATACATGAAACATTGAAACAATAAAGACAGATTATAACAACCTGAAAATCAAAACTAACGAAAACAAACACTACATACAAAGAAAAACCCCCGGAAAAAAAAACCCCAGAACACACCCTACCCCCACCCACCTGATTCCTTGGAGCATGAAAGAAAAAGAAAGAAAAAAAGAATATCACACATTCGTGTCCGTAAACAGACTCCGTTTGCTCATCGGGGATTGCTCCGCTTCCGTTGAGCCGACGGATGACAGATCCGTCAGAGCCCCTGCTCTCCCCTATGCCAAATCAGATGACAATGAATCCATCTGTCCGTTGTCCTCCAATCCCATCCACAGATGGATGGAAAAATTGGGTTTTACTCCGTCAGACTTTACGGGTCTGGAGCGGACCGGAGAGCGGCAGGTGTCAGCGGACATGTCTCCGCTGACATCTGTCACTCCATAGGGCTGCATGGAGGCTCCGTTGTCTGCCTGAAAAAACTGGCAGGCGGACCTGAACGGAACGTCCGTGTGAAAGGGGCCTAAGTGGAATGGGCAATAAGCCACCATGAAGTACAACTCTAACTAAAAACTCATAACTCTAACTAAAAATTCATATTTATTTATTCATATAGGTTTACATCTAGGTACTCATGGTCACATGCAGTTTAATACTCAATAATCATACCAATACCTTTAGTGCAGATTGGACTATACCGATGCCGGGGACATAGCTTCTAGCCATTGTGTCCAGATAGCATCAAACTATTCGCAGAGCCCATAGTGCCCTTCCCACTGAATATGCTAACCCTGATTGGCAACCCACCACTGATTCAGTGCCCATGCTTCCCCCATTCACTGGCCAACCTGGAATTCAGATGGAAACAGTTGATTTTATGGCTATTGATTTTTATTTGCCATTTTTCACAGAAGATCTCTATAGATCTATTGTAGACCAGAGCAATTTGTATGCTGGTCAATTTATCGCTGCTAATCCCCAATTGTCACTTGCCAGAGAATGGAAACCTATTACGGTTTCCAAATTTAAGACCTTTATGGGCCTTTCCCTCCTCATGGGCATATGTAAAAAATCTGAGTTGCAGTCATATTGGTCCACTGACCCAAATCACCATATGCCCATTTTCTCTGCTAACATGACCAGGGCATGATACGAGCAGATCCTGCGATTCATGCACTTCAAGGACAATGAACTCTATCGTCCTCGGGGTGACCCTGGATTTGATCGGCTCCACAAAATTCGGCCCCTCGTAAACCACTTCAACCAACGATTCGCAGCCTTGTTTATTCCCGATCAAGTTATCTGCGTAGATGAGTCCCTGATTAAGTTTTCTGGCCACCTTGCTTTCAAACAGTACCTCCCCAGCAAGCGTGCCAGATACGGGGTCAAGATGTATAAGCTCTCTGACAGGGCCACAGGCTATACATATAGTTTTATGGTTTACGAGGGAAAAGATAGTCACGTGGAGCCCCAAGGATGCCCAGACTACATAGGGAGCGCTGGCAAGATTGTGTGGGACTTGGTGTCAAGCTTATTTGGAAAGGGGTACCACTTGTACGTGGACATTTACTACTCAAGCGTGCCACTTTTTGATTCTTTTTAATCAAGGAATGTGGCACCGTGCGACCGAATCACCGGGGCTTCCCCCCAATGGCTGGTAGAATCCCGACTTAGACTGGGGGAGAGAGCGTGCTTGAGAAGTAGTAATTTGCTTGCAGTGAAGTGGAGGGATACAAAGAATTTTTCATTCTTTCCTGCCTTCAAGCAGACACAGCAGTCCAAATTCCAACGGCGGCTGGTGTTGTGGAGAAGCCCCTCTGTGTCCACGCATATAACCTAAATATACCTCAATGACCAATTGTTGGCGCCGTACCTAATTGCCCGTAAGGCCAGGCGCTGGTACAAAAAAGTGTCTGTATACCTATGTCAATGGTCTTTGCTGAACGCTTATGTGCTATACAAAGCGTCAGGACAGACTGGATCCTTCCTTAAATTCCAGGAAGAGATCGTCACAGCCCTTCTGTTTCCAGATGGTACTGCACCCCAACTTCCCAATTCAAATGCAGTGAGCCAGCTGCATGAGCGGAATTTTCTGCATGCCGTTCCTGGTACTCCTACCAACCGAGCCCCCCAAAAGAGATGTTGTGTCTGCAGACGACGTGGATACAGGCGTGACATCCATTATTATTGTCCCTCCTGTCCTGACCAGCCTGGTCTTTGCATCAGTGACTGTTTCCAGCGCTACCATACACTAGTTGAGTATTAGCATAGGATACAGCACTACACAGGTATAGGGCACACTGTCACAGGGTCTCCAAAGATCTCTTTGCATTTTGAGAGACCCTAACCTGGAATCATTATTGTTGTTAAATAAAAAAAAAGCCTACCAAAAAAAAAATTTTTAAAACCTCAAAAAAAGTTATAAAACATAAATAAATAAAATAAAAAAGCCAAAAGCAGTTTTCAGTTTCTTGTTCTTCTCTCTCTATTGTTTTCTCTCTTTTCTCTATCTATTGTTTTCTCGGTATTGTTACTGTTTTTTATGCATACCTGTAATGTTTTGCTATTGTTTTTCTTTTTCTTGTTTTCTTTGCGGGTATGTAATTTTTTTTTATATGTTACTGCTTACCTGTAATGTTTTATTGTTACTGTGTTTTATAATGTTTTCTTTGCAGGTATGTAATTTTTTTATGTTTTTTTATGTTACTGTTTACTGTGGTTTATTAATCGTTTTTTGCTTTTCAGGTACGCCATTCAACTGCAGCACTGATTTATTTATGGTGACAGCAACAGCGTTTGCTACCACCATACCCAAAGCAGCGACTTCAGTGCTGTTGGAGGTGATTTTACCACCACAGTTAAAAAAAGAGCATATATACCGGAGCATAGGGGCAGTGGGTGGAAATGAGGGCGGATTGCCCTATGTTCCGGTATATATTTTTAGAACGGCGCTATGCCCATCATTAGAAGTGAATGGATGAAGGGCGCTTTTCTAATGGTGGGCATATCCACCGATTGATTCTTTTTTTTTTCATTCAACCCACAAGCTGCATGAAAAAAAGAACATTACAACATATGCCTAACAATGACCAGCGACTTCATTGGGAAATTGGGAAAGCATCTTCTCACACTGATCTTGGTGTGGTCAGATGCTTTAAGGGCTGAGGAGAGATCTAGAGTCGAATAGACCCCAAATTAAAAAAAAAAATGTGACACTACCTATTTGTATCATAGGGGATATTTAAATTCCCTGTGATAACGATAAGAATGATGAAAAAAATTAAAGGGGACAGTGTAAAAATAAAATAAAAAGCAAAATGAATCATTTAAAAAAATGCAAAGGTGAACGCAAGCGTCAGTCTCGTGTCGTATGTAAATAGAAATTGCACCATGCAAGTGAAGTATCACCGCAAATGTCAGATCAAGGGCAGTAATTCTAGCAGTAGACCTCCTCTGTAAATCTAAAGTGCTAACCTGTAAAGGCTTTTAAAATGTATATAGTTTGTCGCTGACATGATGAGATCATATTTTATTTCACCAAATTTGGGCAATATAGTGTGTTTTTGTGCATTTAAATTCATTAAAGTGTTTTTTTCCCCCTAAAATTGTGTTTGAAAAATTGCTGCACCAATCCTTTGTGAAAAAAATTGTAACACCCACCATTTTAATTCTTAGGGTCTCTGCTTTAAAAATATATATATAATGTTTGGAGTTCAAAGTAATTTTCTAGCAAAAAAAAAAAGTATTTTTTCATGTAAACAAAATGTGTCAGAAAAGACTTGGTGGTTCAAGTGGTGAGAAGAGTGGGTGATGTTGAGCATAAAATGCCAGGACAGTTCAACCCCCCCCCCCAAATGACCCCATTTTGGAAAGTAGACACCCCAAACTATTTGCTGAGAGGTATGTTGAGTCCGTGGAATATTTTATTTTTTGTCACAAGTGATTGAAAAATGACAAAAAAAAAATACACAAAGTTGTCACTGAAATTATATATTGCTCACATATGCCATGGGTATGTATGGAATTACACCCCAAATGCATTCTGCTGCTTCTCCTGAGTACGGGCATACCACATGTGTGAGACTTTTTGGGAGCCTAGCCGCGTACAGGACCCCAAAAACCAATCACCACCTTCAGGATTTCTAAGGACGTAAAGCTTTCACCCCACACTACCTATCAGTTTCGGAGGCCATGAAATGCCCAGATAGCAAAAAAAAAACCTCAAATGATGCCATTTTGGAAAGTAGACACCCCAAGCTATTTGCTGAGAGGCATGTTGAGTCCATGGAATATTTTATATTTTGCCACAAGTTTCTGGAAAATTACAATTTTTTTTTTTTTACACAAAGTTGTCACTAAATGATATGTTGCCCGAACATGCCATAGGTATATGTGGAATTACACCCCAAAATACATTCTGCTGCTTCTCCTTAGTATGGGGATACCACATGTGTGAGACTTTTTTGGGAGCCTATCCGTGTACGGGACCCCGAAAACCAATCACTGTCTTCAGGCTTTCTAAGGGCATAAAACGATGATTTTACTCCTTAGTACATATCACAGTTTCGGAGGCCCTTAGCAAAGGTATTTGCTAAGAGGCATGGTAAGTATTTTGCAGCTCTCATTTGTTTTGGAAAATTAAGAAAGAAATGGAAAATCTTTTTTGTCTTTTTTCAAATTTCAAAACTTTGTGACAAAAAGTGAGATCTACAAAATACTCAACGTGCCTCTCAGCACATAGCTTGGAGTGTCTACTTTCCAAAATGGGGTCATTTGGGGAGGTTTGTGCTACCTGGGCATTCCATGGCCTCCAAAACTGTGATAGGTGGTGAGGAGTGAAATCAAAAATTTACACCCTTAGAGAGCCTGAAGGCGGTGATTGGTTTTCGGGGTCCCGTACGCGGCTAGACTGCCAAAAAGTCTCACATATTTGGTATTCCAGTATTCAGAAGAAGCAGCAGAATGCATTTTGAGGTGTCATTTCACATATACTCATGGCAGGTTTGAGTAATATATAATTTAGTGACAACTTTGTGACAAAAAAATAAAATATTCCATGGACTCAACATATCTATCAGCAAATAGCTATCTGGACATTTCATGGCCTCCGAAACTGTGATAGGTAGTGTGGGGTGAAAGCATAAGTTTACGCCCTTAGAAATCCTGAAGGCGGTGATTGGTTTTGGGGTTCTGTACCCGGCTAGGCTCCCAAAAAGGCTCACATATGTGGTATCCCTATACTCAGGAGAAGCAGCAGAATGTATTTTGTGGGGTAATTCCACATATACCCATCGCATATGTGAGCAATATACCATTTCAATGACAACTTTGTGTATTTTTTTTTTGTCACAATCACTTGTGACAAGAAAATAAAACATTCAATGGTCTCAACATGCCTCTCAGCAAATTCCTTGGGATGTCTCTTTGCAAAATGGGGTCATTTGGGGGGGGGGGGTTGTACTGCCCTTCCATTATAGCACCTCAGGAAATAAGATATGCAGTCATAAAATAAAAACTGTAAATTCTAGAATATGCACCCTAGTTTGTAAATGCTATAACTTTTGTGCAAAACAAAAAATTTCAAAATTTTTGGTCATTTGTCATTTATATCGCAAAAAATAAAAAATGCAGAGGTGATCAAATACCACCAAAAGAAAGCTCTATATGTGGGGAAAAAAGGACGCAAATTTTGTTTAGGTACAACATTGCATGACCGCGCAATTACCAGTTAAAGCAGCGCAGTGAAAAATGCTCTGGTGATTAAGGGGGTAAATCCTTCTGGGGCTGAAGTGGTTAAACGTCTCATGGAGCACTGTTCAATCCATCATCCAAAAATGGAAAGAGTATGGCACAACTGCAAACCTACCAAGACATGGCCGTCCACCTAAACTGACAGGCCGGGCATTAAGGAGAGCATTAATCAGAGAAGCAGCAAAGAGACCCATGGTAACTCTAGAGGAGCTGCAGAGATCCACAGGTGGGAGAATCTGTCCACAGGACAACTATTAGTCGTGCACTCCACAAATCTGGCCTTTATGGAAGAGTGGCAAGAAGAAAGCCATCGTCCCCATTGTCGAAAGAAAGCCATAAGAAGTTACATTTGCAGTTTGTGAGAAGCCATGTGGGGAACACAGCAAACATGTGGAAGAAGGTGCTCTGGTCAGATGAGACTAAAATTGAACTTTTTGGCCTAAAAGCAAAACACAATGTGTGGCGGAAAGCGAACACTGCATATTCCCTGATCACACCATCCCCATCGTGAAACATGGTGGTGGCAGCATCATGTTCTGGGGATGTTTTACTTCAGCAGGGTCAGAGTTGATGCAAAGATGGATGGAGTCAAATACAGGACAATCTTAGAACAAAACCTGTTAGTTTGCAAAAGACTTGAGCCTGGGGCGGTGGTTCACCTTCCAGCAGGGCAACAACCCTAAACATACAGCCAGAACTACAATGGAATGGTTTAAATCAAAGCATATTCATGTGTGAGAATGGCCCAGTCAAAGTCCAGACCTAAATCCAATTGGAAATCTGTGGCAAAACTTGAAAATTGCTGTTCACAGACACTCTCCATCCAATCTGACAGAGCTTGAGCTATTTTGCAAAGAAGACTGGGCAAAAAATGTCACTCTCTAGATGTGCAAAGCTGGTAGAGACATCCCCAGAAAGACTTGCAGCTGTAATTGCAGTGAAAGGCGGTTCTACAAAATATTGACTCAGGGGGGCTGAATACAAATGCATGCCACACTTTTCACATATTTATTTGTAAAAAAATTTGGAAAGCCATTTATCATTTTTCCTTGGGCCCCTTTCACGCGGACATTCAGTTCAGGTCTGCCTGTCCGATTTTCAGGCGGACATGAACGTATGCTCCATGCACCTCTAACGACACAGTATTAATGTACATATACATGCAAGCCTCCTGCATCTATCCCTACCTTTCAAATGTCCTTCCTGTAAGTACTAGCAGCTCTGTAAAACTCAGTGGTGTCTGTGTTTGCTGGAGTTTGGTGGGTGGAGTTGTGATGTCACAAGCCTCCGCACCCACCTCTATACTGAGACATTGAGGAGGGAGGGAGGGGGGGCGTGTAAAACTTTCTCTGCTGTGTGAAGGAGATAAGCAAATTGCTTGTCACTCACTGAGCAAGGGGCGGATCAACTGTTAGTTGGACTTTCTCTTCCTGAAAAAAGATAAGCTCATTACTCACATTTGGATTAACTCTTTGTGGCAAGACTGGGCACAGATGATATGACATGCTATACTCTACCAGGCAGAATTATTAATTTATTTATTTTTTCGGGTTTACATCCACTTTAAGTCTTTTTGGGTATGATGCTACAAGCTTGGCACACCTATTTTGGGCAGTTTCTCCCATTCTTCTTTGCAGGACCTCTCAAGCTCCATCGGTTTGGATGGGGAGCGTCGGTGCACAGCCATTTTCAGATCTCTCCAGAGATGTTCATTCGAGTTCAAGTCTGGGCTCTGGCTGGGCCACTCAAGGACATTCACAGAGTTGTCCTGTAGCCACTCTTTTGTTATCTTGTTTGTGTGCTTAGGGCCATTGTCCTGTTCGGAGATTAACCTTCACGCCAGTCTGAGGTCCAGAGTGCTTTGGAGCAGGTTTTATTCAAGGTTGTCTCTACATTGCTGCATTCATCTTTCCCTCAATCCTGACTAGTCTCCCGGTTCCTGCCGCTGAAAAAAATCCCCACAGCATGATGCTGACATCACCATGCTACACTGTAGGGATGGTATTGGCCAGGTGATGAGTGGTGCCTGGTTTCCTCCAGACATGAGGTTTGTCATTCAGGCCAAAGAGTTTAATCTATGTTTCATCGAACCAGAGAATTTTGTTTCTCATGGTCTGAGAGTCCTCCAGGTGCCTTTTGGCAAACTCCAGGTGGGTTGTCATGTGCCTTTTACTGAGGAGTGGCTTCTGTCTGGTCACTCTACCATAAAGGCCTGATTAATGGCGTGCTGCAGAGATGGTTGTTCTTCAGGAAGGTTCTCCTCTCTCCACAGAGAAATGCTGGAGCTCTGTCAAAGTGACCATTGGGTTCTTGGTCACCTCCCTGACTAAGGCCCCTTTCCCCTGATCACTCAGTTTTGCCGGGTGGCCCGCTCTAGAAAGAGTCCTGGTGGTTCCAAACTTCTTCCATTCACGGATGATGGAGGGCACTGTGCTTGCCCAGATCTGTGTCTTGATACAATCCTGTCTCGGAGGTCTACAGACAATTCCTTGGACTTCATGGCTTGGTTTGTGTTCTAACATGTACTGTTAACTGTGAAATGTTATATAGACAGGTGGGTGCCTTTTCAAATCATGTCCAATCAACTGAATTTACCACAGGTGGACTCCAATGAAGTTGTAGAAACATCTCAAGGATGATCAGTGGAAACAGGATGCACCTGAGCTCAATTTTGAATGTCATGGCAAAGGCTGTGAATACTTACAATATGGGATTTTTTTGTTTTTTATTTTTAATAAATTTGCAAAGATTTCACACAAAATTCTTTCATGTTGTCATCATGGGGTATTGTTTGTAGAATTTTGAGGAAAATAATGAATTTAATCTATTTTGGAATAAGGCTGTAACATAATAAAATGTAGAAAAAGTGAAGCGCTGTTAATACTTTCCGGATGCACTGTATGCTGAAAATGGTTGTAGAATGTCCAACGTGTGACTTTTACAGAAATGGGGGTATGGAAGAGAGAAAGAAGGTAATACGATTTAACCTTTTGCGGATCATAACCCTTTGTGCCATTGTAACTAAAGATAAGACCTTAAAGTGTATGTAAACATGAATTCGTTTTAACTGGTCCCTTTTGATCTGATAAATATATAATTGAAAGCGTTTTGTTGTGTGCGTCCAATACATGCAAAAATTACCTCTTGATTTTGTCAGAAATCTTGTGAGCTAACAACTTCTTGTGCTCTCTGCTTGTGCACAAGGAGGGGTTATGGAGAGTGAGGGGGAAGTGGGAAGAGATCTGTGTTCTCTTATTCCATCAGAAATTAAGTAGGCAGGGCTGACACCAAGTACTTTAGAATGCAGAGCTGTGTGTTGCTGTCAATGCAAAAGGTAGGAGCACACTGTATTTCTAGCAAATCAACAGTTTTTTATGTGCTTGCAGCATGTTTCAAGGGAAAAACATAGTGAAATCTATAGATGTGCTAAATATGTTTTGTTTATTTTGCCCTATTATAAGCTTTTATGCAATTTAACTGATCTAAAGATACTGTAAACGATAACCTTGTAAAATGACCCATTCAGTTTAAAACAGAAATGGAAGGCAAAACATTTGTGTATTGTGTATTTTTTCTGATTTGCGACTTTTTCGGTAGCTTAACCACTTCAGCCCAGGAAGGATTTCACACTTTAGGACCAGAGCCCTTTTTGCGATTCGGCACTGTGTCGCTTTAACTGAAAGTAGCGCGGTCGTGCGACGTTGTACCCAAACAAAATTTGCGTCCTTTTTTCCCCACAAATAGAGCTTTCTTTTGGTGGTGTTTGATCACCTCTGCGTCATTTCTGATCGCCACTATAAACAAAAGAAGAGCGATAATTTTGCAAAAAACCCCACATTTCTTACTTTTTGCTAAAATACAAATCCAAAAAAAAATATAAAAAACATTTTTTTCCATCGGTTTTGGCTGATTCATATTCTTCCTCATATTTTTGGTAAAAAAAATCGCAATCGGCGTTTATTGATTGGTTTGCGCAAAAGTTGTCGCGTTTACATACGATGAGAATTAATTTCTGGGGTTTTTATTTTTTACTAGTAATGGCGGTGATGTGCGATTTTTAGCGGTACTGCGATATTGGGGCGGACATGTCGGGCCATTTTGACACTTTTTTGGGACCACTGGCATTTATACAGCGATCAGTGCTATAAAAATGCACTGATTACTGTGTAAATGCCATTGGCAGTGAAGGGGTTAACCTGGAGGGAGTGCTCTAAGGGTTAACTGTGTTCCCTGGGCGTGTTCTAACTGTGTGTGGGCTGCCCTAGCTGGGGAAAGGGGATGATCACGGCTTCCATATACAGGACGCCTGTGATCATCGCCCTTCTCCCTCTAACAGAACGGAGATTCGTGTTTACATACACGGACCTCTGCTCTTTCACTGCCGGGGGAGCATCGCGGGTAGCCGGCGGCGATCAAGTCCGCCGCACCCGCTGCCTGCCCCCCCGAACACAGAGAGCACGCAAGCGTGCCTCCGGCGGCGCACGCGCGCTCAGTGAGTGATATCGCAGCCGCCGTCGTATGACGGCGGTTTGCGATATCGAGCCACTTTGTTGCCGTCAGACTGTGGTCAGCAAGTGGTTAAAAGGTATTGAAAGAAGAGGACAAGCATGGAAATCAGGCAACCAGCAAAATAAAAAAATGGTTAGCAATGACAGCCCCTGTATTTCTCAGTGGAACTAAACCCCTCTCTCTCTCCTATTTATAACCAAGGAAGTTGCCATCTTAGCCTCTGTTTGATCTGTCATGGTTTTGCACATTTGATCAGTTATGACACCAGCCATTTGATTGCTTGACAGTTCAGTTGAGAGCAGGGCCGGCTCTACCACTAGGCGGAGTAGGCGGCCGCCTAGGGCGCCACTACCACCAGGGGCGCCCATCCGCTGTTGATCCGTCACTGCTCTGCATCAATCACTCATGTCACTGGAGAGCTGCGGCTGGCAGCACCCCAGGGCGGTAAAATGAGGCGGATCCTGGGGCACAGGTGCGGGCCTGTGGACCACGGCTAAAGAAATGGGTAGAGAGGCTCTGCAAAAAATCTCTTCCTCCGCCATCTTCATCATATAAATTGACAGGGCAAAGGGGCTGGAGTCAGGGGCAGAGCCAAAGGGGGGGCGGCAAAATGAGGTTTCGCCTAGGGTGTCAAAAATCCTTGCACCAGCCCTGGTTGAGAGCACAAGCAACTTTGACAGTTATCATTCATGGCGTGCCTTGAATGAAATTGCGCTGGGTAAAAAAAATAAATCTAACATAAGATACAAATTACCCTCATGTAGATCCTAAGTGTGAAACAATACTGATGAGGATTATGTAATTATTAAAACTATACATATGTGAACAAGCCGTTTAAAGTGATTCTAAAGGAGCTCCTGGCTCACCCCCCGCAAGTGCCCCCATGGCTATCTGCTTGCTTTGGAGGCACTAGTACATGCTCGCTCCCGAGCCAGCTCCCTCTTTACTGGCTGTGATTGACAGCAGCGTGAGCCAATGGCTCTCACTGCTGTCTGATCCAATGAGGAGACAGAGAGAGAGAGAGCTCTGCTCTTGTGCACATCATTGGATTGAGATCGGTCTCGGGTAAGTATTTAGAAGGTTTTGGGGGAGCTGCAAAGAATGCAATAAGGTAAAAAAAAAAACCTTCTGCCTTTAGAGTCACTAAGTGTAATGCTGTCTATACATGTTACAGTATATACTGAAACATGGAGATTACTATTTTTATTTGCAGAGTATTTTAAAGTGGTAGTAAAGTCTGTCATTTGACTTTACTCCATTAAAATCATTAATAAACAATTTACATGGTGCTGTTTTTACAATTTGCCTAACCTTCTCTAGTATTCCAACGATCTTCACTTTATTGGTGTCGTCGGCGCATGCGCATATTTGCTGGGAATTACGGCATGCCCTGTTTGTCGTCGGTTCTTACCCTCACATGGCGTTGGCTGTGTCATACACTCTCAGCGGCATTGCACTGCAATCCCGCGAGAGCACATCTCCATTCTCAGCTTCCTGAAATACTCAATGCGCATGCACGAGATTTCACCCATTGCCGAGAGAAAGGGCGGAAGTAACATACAATGTGCATGCGGAAGACAACAGAAAACATGGGGCTGGCTTCAATTGGCAAGCAAAAATAGGCTTCAAAAATGTAAGAAGACACAGAGGGGAGTAATTAATCTGACGGGATGATATAAAAAGCTATTTTATAATGGTTATATTGATTGTCATGATTTGGATAGCTGGGTTTACTACCTCTTTAGGCCTTTAGATATTAAAGTTTAGTCTTAATCCAGACCTGATGACAACATGCTACTATTTGATTTGAGCATATAATATAACTTTCAATTGCATTATATAACAGCTATGACAAAGTGTTTAGTGGACAAATCATTGAACAGCCTAGACCAACACAATGAAAAAAGAGAGCTCTCATAAAGGTAATAAATATAGAGTGAAGTACTAATGTACAGTATGTAGGAGTATAACACTCGCTGAGAACTTCCCTGGCAATAAAAGAATTCTTTAAAATATAATGGACCTCAAAGATGACTTGCGGTATGTTAATAGTGTTCATTAGGGGTGTCCTTATCCATAAAATACAAATAAGTTGGAGTATATATATATTCTCATGTTTGTATACAGCATACTGGTTTTAGATTTGATGCTGCAAATCATTAAGAATATTTAGACATTACATTGAATTCCTAATCTTGCTTTACTGCAGTCAGCAATTAAATGAAAGCATGCTAGTTATTCAGTCTTTATTGTAATGTTTAGAAGATAAAAAAAAAGTAAGGAGATTGCTACTGGCTCCTTTACCTGAATTTCCCGCAGGGACAGCAGCCCATTCCCACGCAAACGCAGGCCACACCGCATGCACAGGTGTGAACTACCCTTAGCCTTGGTTTACGTTATGAGTCACACAGGAACTGCATCATATTTCTGTGCAATTCACATGCGACATTTTGAATGGGCTTAGATTGCACTGCATTACACCAAAGTCGTGCATGCACCAATTTTAGGAACACATTGAAACCGGATCACATGGTCATTTTGTACCATCGGATCTGGGGCAGACAAGCACACTGCATCTGGATTGTTGTTAAGATTTCACTGACACCCGCTGTAGATTGCAAGGGCAGTGCAATTTGAATGTAGTGCAGGATCAGGCCTACCTTTAATATTGATTGGACCCTGGGCAAACATCCCCCCCCCCGTCCCATTCACATCATCACTGCTCACTGATTGGTTGCTGGAGGTTACAGCACATCATTACTGCTCACTGATTGGCTGCTGGAGGTTACAGCACATCATCTCACTGCCTGCACACCATGGACTGGGTAGGTGGAGGACTCACCAATAGACAGAAATCTCCTAGAACGTATTATTAGCAATGAGCAGAGCACACACAGCTATGAAAGTTGGGACTGCAGTGTGTGTGAAAGAGGCCTTCATGGTGAAAGGTCTACTTTAAACCAGAACAGCTTGTTCTGACGCTCAGACACTCCATTTATTGTGTGGATGTATAGCTTGGTTTGAGACTGCATCCCAGTAATGGTCAACCAATGAGGTTTTCAGGGCCTCAACTGCAGCCCCTGACACACCAAAGGGCTGTGCATATCATTTATTGCCAGACATACTATGTGAGATGGTCAGAGAATGCAGGCATACAAGACATGGTCAGAGACTGCAGGTGTACTGCAGAAGACGGTCAGAGATTGCAGACATAGTACAGGAGATGGTCAGAGACTGCAGACATAGTACAGGAGATGGTCAGAGACTGCAGACATAGTACAGGAGAGGGTCAGAGACTGTAGGTGTACTACAGGAGATGGGCAGAGACTGCAGATATGGGGTCATGTGAAGGCAGGTCAGGCAGTGGTTGGTTGGAAATAGGAAGAGATGATGGAGCACCAAGCTGGGAACCAAGCCGCACAGCTGTAGTCCAACTTCACCCCAGTAGTATTTGGCCACCATCTTTTTTTATGGGCAGCGCAGGTGCAAGGGGCAGCTGCTTTGTGCCCCACAACAATGACTGGGGTTGGGCCCAGGGCAGCTGCCCCTTGTTAAAGACAGCCTTGTGCGGGAGATGTGTTGCAGGTTTTCTGCACCACATCCTAGTGTGAATCGGGGCTTATTATTGCCTTTTCAACACAATTAAAAAAAGGGCAGGGCACTGAGGGCAGCAAACAGTCCAGCCTGGCTCTGGCAGCAATGTTGTGGCCTGGTAACCCCTCAGCCCTTTGGCTCTGCAGTCAACACCACAACATAGCTGACAGAGACAGTGGAAAATGGTAACCCACGAATCCAGTGATTAGTGAATCATTTTGCCAGTTGACACAGACTCACTTACCTGAATGGCAGCACAGCAGTGGTGGTAAGTGGTCTGTGATGACCATCTCAGGCAGCAAGCAAGCCGAAAAGGAAAGAGGGAGGCTCAGCTCCTTAGCAGCACTACTGCTACCTTGCGCATTCTCTGCTCCATTCTCTTTCAAAGTCCAAGGTGGGAAGCACAGAGTGTAGAGGCAGTTGGGCAGGGTGGCCGGGACTACAGACGCCACCCGCTCCCACTGAGTCTATGATCTGTCCGCTGGGAGCCCAGCACAGCCTGGTCGTAACAGTGTAACAGCGACAGTGTGCCTTACACCTGACCTGTGGCATCCACTTCTCCTGCAATACTGACTGCTGTGCTCCGCTGTTTGTTGTTGCGGTGCTGGCGCCATGAGAGGCAACAGGGCAGAGACACTTTTTATTTTTGGCAGGATGCTCTGGGGGGGGTTTGAACACCCCAAACTCCCCCCTTATCTACACCCCTGTTCTGGAGGGACTGAAAGTGTGCTTTCATATTGGTTTTAA
The DNA here is from genome assembly GCA_018402905.1 of Glandirana rugosa. Lineage (NCBI taxonomy): Eukaryota > Metazoa > Chordata > Amphibia > Anura > Ranidae > Glandirana > Glandirana rugosa. Next base: position 717,294 of record BLSH010231174.1, read on the forward strand.
AAATGAATCAAGATCCATCTACAAAGAATAATATGACTATAAAATGCATACTGTATATATAATAAAGAAATTAAAAAAAATAACATACATATCAGACAAGAAGACTACTGGCTGTAAGATGGAAGGAATCCGCTGCTTCCAAACCCCTTGGTGATGGACATTCCCTCCTCCACGCGTGCCCTCGTTGGCGCGCCTGGGACCGGCATAGTGGGAGGCGCTGGGTAGAGGGGAGGGAGCTAAGCGGACATGTGTCTGCTCTCCTCCCATTCTTCTTGCTGACCGGGAAAGAATCTAATGCAGGTCTTTTAGAACCCAAATGCCTCTTAAAGAAAAGCTGTCACCAAAAAATCATCACATATGGGACTTTTTGTCCCCTATATGATTGAAAAAAAAAGTTAAGTAAAAAAAAAAAATGTTTTTTGAGGTTCCCCATCCTGCCATCTCCACATATATGCACATACAAAAAATGTAAACGCACCTGTCAGAGGTGCCTACAAGTATTTGATTGCAACACACGTTACATATCCCCGCGCATGCCAGAGTGAGAGCAATATTTCTAGCACCAGACCTACTTCATAACACTAAACTGGTGACATATGGGAGACCTTTTAAAGCATAATTTAACCACTTCACCCCCGTAAGGATTTCCCAGGTTAGGACCAGAGCACTTTTTGCGATTCGGCACTGCGTCGCTTTAACTGACAATTGCGTGGTCATGCGACGTTCTTTTGGTGGTATTTGATCACCGCTGTGTCATTTCTGATCGCCGCTATAAACAAAGAAAGAGCGTCAAATTTGCAAAAAAAAAAACAATATTTCTTACTTTTTGCTAAAATTCAATTCCCAAAAAAATATAAAAAAACAATTTTTTTATCGGTTTTGGCCGATTTATATTCGTCCTCATATTTTTGGTAAAAAAAAAATCGCAATCTATTTTTAGCGGTACTGCGATATTGGGGCGGACATGTCGGACATTTTTGACACTTTTTTGGGACCAATGACATTTATACAGCGATCAGAAATTTAAATGTCCACTGATTACTGTATAAATGTCATAGGCAGTGAAGGGGTTAACTGTGTTCCCTGGGTGTGTTCTAACTGTGGGGGGGGGGCTGGGCTACTAGTGACAGCGATCAGTAGATCTCCCATGCCCTCACTGACAGAGCGGGGAACCGCCGTGTTTACATGGGCGGTTCCCCACTTTTTGGCTCTGGCAGCTCATCGCAGCTGGCCGGCGGACATCGGGTCCGCCCGAGCCGCGGGCACACTCCTCCGAAGTGTGTCGGGCACGAGAGCGCGGCGCGCATTCACCCCCTAGCTGCACCTGCGCGAATCGCCGCCTTTTTACGGCGATTCGCGGGACGCGTCTACACCGCCGTCGTAAATATAACGCGCACGGTGTGGAAGCGGTTAATGAAAATATAGGGTATTGAAGTTTCTTGCCATTTCATGGGTGCACACAAATTTCAGGTTTGACTTGTATCTATTTACTTAGCGTAACCTTATCTTTTATATTTATAGATACAGTATCTCACAAAAGTGAGTACACCCCTCACATTTTTAAAATATTTTATTATATCTTTTCATGTGACAGCACTGAAGAAATTACACTTTGCTACAATGTAAAGTAGTGAGAGTACATTTTGTATAAGGGCCGGTTCACACCTATGCGATCCGACTTCAGAGGCAACTTTGCTAGGCGATTTGAATGTGACTTCAAGGCAAGTTCAGCGCGACTTTGGACGACTTACAACACGACCTGAAGCAACCTCCATGCTAGCTAACTTTGCCTCTGAGGCAGAGAAATGAGGGAGGGGGGTTGGTTTAAAACAAATATTTTTCTTTTTCCTGTAAAGTCGCTTCTTTAGGCCTCATACACACGGACGTTTCTTAAAAAATAAACAAAACGTCGGGCCCGACGTCAAGGAAAAACAATCAGCGTTTTTTCGGCGTTATGCATCGGCGTTAGTGAGCGTCGGCGTCAATAGGCGTTTTTTTTTTAAAAATCAGCTCTCTGCTATTCTTCAACCTAAAAACGTTGGCGTCAAAAAACGATGGTTAACGCCGGTACAGTATTAGTTGGCGTTTTGCGGCGTTGGCGTCAAAAAATGCCAAAACGTTACAGCCTCAGAACGCGCTGGCCGTGGGTTCTAGTTTCAGCTCACTAATGCTGACGCCATCTACAGCTCAAAAACGTTGGCGTTTTTATGGGGCCATTGACTAACATGGAGAGCTGCAAAAAACGCCAGAAAATGCCGGCATCAAAAAACGTCCGTGTGTATGAGGCCTTATAGACGATGATCCGACTTGGAAGCAACGTCCATTGAATTCTATTGGCTCAAATCGCCTAGAAGTTGCCTTGAAGTAGTCCTGAAGTCGGAGCGACTTTAGTAGTGCATATTAAGACGGCTCCCATTCATTTTAATGGAATTTCTGATGTAAAGCGATTTGCGACTTGGGGCAACACAAGTCGGATCGCAAGTCGCCTAAGTGTGAACCGGCCCTAACAGTGTACATTTGCTGTCCCCTCAAAAAAACTCAACACACAGCCATTAATGTCTAAACCGCTGGCTACAAAAGTGGGTACATGATACCAATTAGCCATTTTCCCTCACCGGTGTCATGTGACTCATTAGTGTTACAAGGTCTCAGGTGTGAATGGGGAGCGGGTGTGTTAAATTTGGTGTTAACGCTCTCACTCTCTCATACTGGTCACTGGAAGTACAACTTCGCACCTTATCGCAAAGAACTCTCTGAGGATCTAAAAAAAGAATTGTTGCTCTACATAAAGATGGCCTAGGCTATAAGAAGATGGTCAAGATCCTGAAACTGAGCTGCAGCACGGTGGCCAAGACCATACAGCGGTTCAACAGGACAGGTTCCACTCAGAACAGGCCTCACCATGGTCAATCAAAGAAGTTAAGTGCACATGCTCAGCATCATATCCAGAGGTTGTTTTCCGAAAATAGATGTATGAGTGCTGCCAGCATTTCTGCAGAGGTTGAAGGGGTGGGGGGTCAGCCTGTCAGTGCTCAGATCATACGCCACACACTGCATCAATTTGGTCTGCATGGCTGTCATCCCAGAAGGAGGCCTCTTCTAAAGATAATGCACAAGAAAGCCCACAAACAGTTTGCTGAAGACAAGCAGACTAAGGGCATGGATTACTGGAACCATATCCTGTGGTCTGCGGAGCCCAAGATATACTTACGGCAACCAGATGAGGAGTACAAAGACAAGTGTGTCTTGCCTACAGTCAAGCATGGTGGTGGGAGTGTCATGGTCTGGGGCTGCATGAGTGCTGCCAGCACTGGGGAGCTACAGTTCATTGAGAGAACCATGAATGCCAACATGTACTGTGATATACTGCCCTGCGGAGACTGGGCAGCAGGGCAGTATTCCAACATGTTAACGACCTATAACACACCTCCAAGACGACCACTGCCTTGCTAAAGAAGCTGAGGGTAAAGGTGATGGGCTGGCCAAGCATGTCTCCAGACTTAACCCCTATCCAGCATCTGTGGGACATCCTCAAATGGAAGGTGGAGGAGCGCAAGGTCTCTAACAGCCACCAGCTCAGTGATGTCGCCATGGAGTGGAAGAGCACTCCAGTGGCAACCTTTGAAGCTCTGGTGAACTCCATGACTCCAACTCCATGAGTTAAGGCAGTGCTGGAAAATAATGGTGGCCACACAAAATTTTGACACTTTGGGCCCAATTTGGACATTTTCAGTTAGGGGTGTACTCACTTTTTTTGCCAGCAGTTTAGATATTAATGGTTGTGTGTTGAGTTATTTTGAGGGGACAGCAAATTTACACTGTTATACAAGCTGTACACTCACTACTTTACATTGTAGCAAAGTGTCATTTCTTCAGTGTTGTCACATGAAAAGATATAATAAATATTTACAAAAATGTGAGGGGTGTACTCACTTTTGTGAGATACTGTATATATTTGGGTCATTTATAGCGTTTGTGTGCCCTAAAATCATCCTTACTGTATTTTTTACGGAAATTTTGCATTTCCTACACCTTTGTGGTAATACTGTGTAACATAAAAATTTGAAATTACCACCATACAAGGGGTCTTCAAAAAAGTTTTCACACTTTTTTTTATATTTAATAGAGTTAAAAAAAGTGCAGAAACTTTTTGAAGAACCCTTGTATAATATTTTGAGAGTCTTATGCACTCTTCAGGCCTAAAAAAAAGTATGCAAAAATGGCTCTGGCAGCGAAAGGGTTAACAGAAAGTCAGATTACAGCAGCAAAGAAAAGGAATTTGGAAGACGCCCGGAGCAATAGAAGAGGTACACCTTGCTAGTACCGGGTTGGACCCTGTTTTGCCTTCAGAACTGCCTTAATTCTTCGATTCTTCATGTCATAGATTAAACAAGGTGTTGGAAACATTACTCAGAGATTTTGGTCCATAGTTTCATGGTAGCATCACGCAGTTGCTGCATATTTATCGGCTTCACATCCATGATGCAAATCTCCCATTCCACCACATCCTAAAGGTGCTCTATTGGATTTAGATCTAGTGACTGTGGAGGCCATTGGAGTACAGCGACCTCATTGTCATGTTCAAGTAACCAGTGGTGAGATGATTGGAGCTTTGTGACATGGTGCATTATCCTGCTGGAAGTAGCAATCAGAAGATGGGTACACTGTAGTTATAAAGGGATAGACATGGTCACCAATGGTCAACAATACTCTGGTAAGCCATGACGTTTAAATGAGGCTCAATTGGTACTAAGGGACCCAAAGTGTGCCAAGAAAATATGCCCCCACACCATTACTACACCACCACCACCAGCCTGAACCGTTGATACAAGGCGGGATGGTTCCATGCTTTCATGTTTTTTTTACGCCAGATTCTGACCCTATTATCTGAATGTCACAGCTGAAATCTAAACTCATCAGACCAGACAACATTTTTCAAATCTTCTATTGTCCAATTTTGGTGAGCCTGTGCGAATTGTAGCCTCAATTTCCTGTTCTTAGCTGACAGGAGTGGCACTCGGTGTGGTCTTCTGCCTCTGTAGCCCATCTGCTTCAAGGTTTGATGTGTTGTGTCTTCAGAGATGGTATTCTGCATACCTTGATTGTAATGAGTGGTTATTTGAGTTACTGTTACTTGTTTTATAATCTTGTACCAGTCTGCCCATTCTCCTCTGACTTCAACAAGGCATTTTTGTCCACACAACTGCCACTCACTGGATATGTTCTCTTTTTCGGACCATTCTTTGTAAACCCAAGGGACGGTTGTGTGTGAAAATCCTGGTAGTTCAGCAGTTTTTGAAATACTCAGACCAGCCCGTCTGGCACCAACAACCATGTCATGCCGTTCAAAGTCACTTAATTCCCCTTTCTTCCCCATTCAGATGCTAGGTTTGAACTTCAGCAAGTTGTCTTCACCACGACTACATGCATAAATGCATTGAGTTGCTGTCATGTGATTGGCAATTTGTGTTACCAAGCAATTAAACAAGTGTACCCAAAGGTGTTCTATCAGGTTGAGGTCAGGACTGTGCAGGCCAGTCAAGTTCCTCCACCCCATACTCACTCATCCATGTCTTATATGGACCTTGCTTTATGCACTGGTCCAAATCATTTGGTGGAGGATGGTTTAGGGCAGGGGTAGGCAACCTGCGGCCCTCCAGCTGTTGCAAAACTACAACTCCCATCATGCCTCTGGGAGTAATTGTACCCATCAGCCTTGCAAAGCCTCATGGGAAATGTAGTTCTACAACAGCAGGAGGGCCGCAGGTTGCCTACCCCTGGTTTAGGGTGTGGGGGTGTTTTTCAGGGGTTGGCCTTGGCCCCTTAGTTCCAATGAAGAGAACTCTTAAGGCGTCAGCATACCAAGACATTTTGGACAAATTCATGCTCCCAACTTTGTGGGAACAGTTTGGGAATCAATATTGTACCTCTACAGACCATCTAAGCATTTATAATAAATTGAGGGGGTCTCGTCCATAATGAGTCATGAATGTAGGAGTCAGGGTAAAGGTCCCCAGTCAATACCCCTTACTAAAGAAAGTGGTGTTTGGACTATCAGGACACCAGGTGCATATACAAAGTAACAACAATAAATTAAAAAATGTAGAAATTTTATTCTTGATACATTAATTTAAAAACAAGCAGGTAGTAGAAGCAAGACATAAGTCATACAACATTGGTAGCACCATTGCACATCATACCCCTACATAACAAGCGGGGGAAGAGGGGAGCATTCAAATGGTGTCAGGACATAGATATCATGGTTCCTCTACATGTTTCACGACAAGGCGCTTCAGGAGGGATATCCAGGCATCCAATCAGGCCAGGAGAGGCCCAGGCGCACCTATATTGCTCCTCATCGGCAAGAATGGGGCTTATCAGTGTGAATTCTTGGAGGTCTAGTTTTAGTGCCTGATACCACTATATAGAGACCTACAGGGATCCCAGGGTATTGGCGCCAGTATCGGTGAAACCGATGAATAAGTATGGGTGTTTAAGGTCATATAGCTCAGTAAGGACCCAAATCAAACAGGACCAAACTGATAGCCAAAGTCGAGTATCCAAATGGCATCTAGCGTCCCTGGGATCATCTCCACTCGGGGGGATCCCTGTAGGTCTCTATATAGTGGTATCAGGCACTAAAACTAGACCTCCAAGAATTCACACTGATAAGCCCCATTCTTGCCGACGAGGAGCAATATAGGTGCGCCTGGGCCTCTCCTGGCCTGATTGGATGCCTGGATATCCCTCCTGAAGAAGCGCCTTGTCGCGAAACATGTAGAGGAACCATGATATCTATGTCCATTTGAATGCTCCCCTCTTCCCCCGCTTGTTATGTAGGGGTATGATGTGCAATGGTGCTACCAATGTTGTATGACTTATGTCTTGCTTCTACTACCTGATTGTTTTTAAATTAATGTATCGAGAATAACATTTCTATATTTTTTAATTTATTGTTGTTACCTTGTATATACACCTGGTATCGTGATAGTCCAAACACCACTTTCTTTAGTAAGGGGTATTGACTGGGGACCTTTACCCTGACTCCAACAGTTTGGGATGGCTCCTTCCTGTTCCAACATGACTGCGCACCAGTGCACAAAGCAAGGTTCATAAAGACATGGATGAGCGAGTTTGGGGTAGAGGAACTTGACTGGTCTGCACAGAATCCTGACCTCAACCTGATAGAACACCTTTGTGATGAATTAGAGTGGAGACTGCGGACAGGCCTTCTCGTGTACATCAGTGCCTGACCTCACAAATGTGTTTCTGGAAGGCTGGACAAACATTCCCATAGACACACTCCTAAACCTCGTGGACAGCCTTTCCCACAATCGTTGAACCCTACGCACTAAGACTGGGATGCCATTAAAGTTCATGTGCTTGTAAAGGCAGGCGACCCAATACTTTTGGTAATATAGTGTGTGTGTGTGTGTATATATACAGTATCTCACAAAAGTGAGTACACCCCTCACATTTTTGTAAATATTTTATTATATCTTTCCATGTGACAGCACTGAAGAAATGACACTATGCTACAATGTAAAGTAGTGAGTGTACAGCTTGTATAACAGTGTAAATTTGCTGTCCCCTCAAAAAAAGTCAGCACACAGCCGTTAATGTCTAAACTGCTGGCAACAAAAGTGAGTACACCCCTAAGTGAAAATGTCCAAATTGGGCCCAAAGTGTCAATATTTTGTATGGCCACCATTATTTTCCAGCACTGCCTTAACCCTCTTTGGCATGGAGTTCACCAGAGCTTCACAGGTTGCACTGGAGTCCTCTTCCACTCCTCCATGATGACATCACGGAGCTGGTGGATGTTAGAGACCTTGCTCTTCTCCACCTTCCATTTGAGGATTGCCCCACAGATGCTCAATAGGGTTTAGGACTGGAGAAATGCTTGGCCAATCCATCACCTGTACCCTCAGCTTCTTTAGCAAGGCAGTGGTCGTCTTGGAGGTGTGTTTGGGGTCGTTATCATGTTGGAATACTGCCCTGTGACCCAATCTCCAAAGGGAGGGGATCATGCTCTGCTTTAGTATGTCACAGTACATTTGGGCATTCATGGTTCTCTCAATGAACTGTAGCTCCCCAGTGCGGGCAGCACTCATGCAGCCCCAGACCATGACACTCCCACCACCATGCTTGACTGTAGGCAAGACACACTTGTCTTTGTATTCCTCACCTGGTTGCCGCCACACACACTTGACACCATCTGAACCAAATACGTTTATCTTGGTCTCATCAGACCACAGGACATGGTTCCAGTAATCCATGTCCTTAGTCTGCTTGTCTTCAGCAAACTGTTTGCGGGCTTTCTTGTGCATTATCTTTAGAAGAGGCTTCCTTCTGGGACGACAGCCATGCAAACCAATTTGATGCAGTGTGCGGCGTATGGTCTGAGCACTGACAGGCTGACCCCCCCACCCCTTCAACACCTGCAGCAATGCTGGCAGCACTCATACGTCTATTTCCCAAAGACAACTCCTGGATATAACGCTGAGCATGTGCACTTAACGTCTTTGGTCGACCATGGCGAGGCCTGTTCTGAGTGGAACCTGTCTTGTTAAACCGCTGTTTGATCTTGGCCACCATGCTGAAGCTCATTTTCAGGGTCTTGGCAATCTTTTTATAGCCTAGGCCATCTTTATGTAGAGAAACAATTCTTTTTTTTGAGATCCTCAGAGAGTTCTTTGCCATGAGGTGCCATGTTGAACTTCCAGTGACCAGTATGAGAGAGTGAGAGCGATAACACCAAATTTAACACACCTGCTCCCCATTCACACCTGAGACTTTGTAACACTAATGAGTCACATGACACCGGGGAGGGAAAATGGCTAATTGGGCCCAAGTTGGACATTTTCACTTAGGGGTGTACTCACTTTTGTCACCAGTGGTTTAGACATTAATGGTTGTGTGTTGAGTTATTTTGAGGGGACAGCAAATTTACACTGTTATACAAGCTGTACACTCGCTACTTTACATTGTAGCAAAGTGTCATTTCTTCAGTGTTGTCACAAGAAAAGATAAATAAAATACAGTCCACAATTGTTTTCACAATGTACTTTAATGAGAGATGGTACATTTTAATAAATAAATCTGTATTGCTAATACTGAAAATAATACAATACATGAGGTGGGAAATACACCACACAAGTCATAGTAATATCAGTGTACACGCATCAATAAAGGGATTTGTTTATTGCCATGACCATAGGTGTTTACCCTCTTGCTTACTGGGCACTTAAACCCCCCTCCTGCCCAGACCAATTTTCGGCTTTCAGCGCTGTCGCATTTTGAATGACAATTGCGCGGTCGTGCGACATTGTACCCAAACAAAATTTTTATCATTTTTTCCCCCCACAAATAGAGATTTCTTTTGGTGGTATTTGATCACCTCGGCGGTTTTTATTTTTTGTGCTATAAACAAACAAAGAGCGACAATTTTGAAAAAAGAACAATATTTTTTACTTTTTGCTATAATACAAATCCAAGAAAAAAAATTATTCATCGGGTTTGGCCGATATATATTCTTCTACATATTTTTCGTAAAAAAAAAAATCGCAATCGGCGTATATTGATTGGTCAGCGCAAAAGTTATTGCGTCTACAAACAATGTGAATTGATTTATGGCGTTTTTATTATTTTATTTTTTTTACTAGTAATGGCGGCAATCTGCGATTTTTATCGGGACTTTGATATTGCAGCGGACATGTTGGACATTTTTTTTTACAAATATAATTTTTATTAACATTCAGCAAGGGCAAGACAATATATCAAAGATAACAAAGACCGAACGGCCTAAATATATCCAAACGTTTCAGAAGGCATACATATCAACTTGTCAGCGTTCGGCATCGTAGCTTAGTAACAAAAACTAAAAAGTTTTCTTTTTATCTGTTAAACTTTACGTCCAGACCGAGGCTCCTCTCTCAATTGGGGGTGCCTCAAGTGTCGGACATTTTTAACACTTTTTTGGGACCAATGACATTTGTACAGCGATCAGAAATTTAAATATCCACTGATTACTGTATAAATGTCATTGACAGTGAAGGGGTTAACTGTGTTCCCTCATTGTGTTCTAACTGTATGGGGGCTGGGCTGGCCGGAACATAACAGATCTCACTGATCCCGATCACAGGGGTCAGTAGATCTGTTATGTCCCCCTTCACAGAACGGAGAATCGTCGCGTTTACATCAGCGGTTCTCCGTTCTGCAGCTCTGACAGGCGATCGCGGGTGACGAGCGGACATTGCCTGTGAGTGCACGCCCGGAGCGTGCACGGGGGCGGACGTCCACCCAGAAATTCAGATCCGCGCTGGAGCCGTACTTTGGCAATAGCGCAGATCTGGAAAGGTTAAAGATAGCACAGACGCCACATACTCTCAGTTAAATGGGATCTGAATATGATATTTTTTTCTTCTTGATTAAGAGCAATTTCACTTTTATTCAGCTTCACTAGAGATCTATAGAACATTGTCCTGTTGTTTCCCTCTAAAAGATAAATTGTAACAAACACAGATTCTGCGTTGTATCTCATGCGTACATCATTCCTACCATTAATTACCCTCTCACAGATTTCTATCTTGTAAGAAATTGACAGAATCATTATTGGGCATGAAGGTTTTTACGCTATCAGGCCATTTTCCTCTATAATTTACCAATCACATCAAAGGCCAAAAGAAGGATACAAAATTCACCTGGGCATTTGACAAAAAAGACATGTTGACTAATTCTGGGAATATGGACACAATTAGCCTTTTTCATCCAGCCTGTGTGACCATGTTCTGGGTTTGGATCCTCTAGAGCAGAGCTTCTCAACCAGGGTTCCAAGGAACCCTAGGGTTCCTCCAGAGGTTGCTAGGGGTTCCTTGAGCAATGGTTAATTTCTGCCTCTCAGATAAATTCCCAATGATACCATTGATCTTTTTAGCTATCTGTAAGGGGGTAATTCTTCCCAATGACCACAAGTGTAAGGAACATTCTTCCCATTGACCATCACACTAATGTATCATGAGTTGTAGATTTTTCATTTTTAGCAGGGGTTCCCCGAGACCGGAGAATTATTTCAAGGGCTCCCTGTGTTGAAAAGGTTGAGAAAGGCTGCTCTAGAGGCTATTAATGTACGGGAACATCTGTAATTCCTGGAGGGTGGCTTGTCAGACACCCCTTTCCCCCCTCCCCCTTACCGGCTTAAGGGGAGTCTGGCCTGAGAGCAAAGGTGGCATACCTACTATGGGCGATTTGACCATAACGCAGGCTGGTGCTTAGGTCACGGTTAACATGAGGGGGGGGGGGGGGGGGGGATAGGAAAAAGAAATATCCTTCATTGATCTCGTTTTGAGCCATTTAATGTAATAACTCAGTGATGTGCTGGTCTTACTTCCTGTCAATGTAATGAAGAAAACTACTGTCAACCCTTGCACTGTATTTCTCCTTATATTGAAAATAAAAACATTTCTGTTAAAAAAAAAAAGTACGGGAAGAACTTTTTAGCATTTATTTGTAGATGATTGTGGTCATGGCCATTCCAAGTGTTAATAATTCTGGCTTCATATTCAAAGTGTGGGATCACTCATTGTTTCACCAAGTTTACAGCTCTTAGGGCATACAAAAGTCCTCTGACATGGTGACAATCTATGAGCTGCTCAGAATTTTCTATTGGCCCAGGATGGATTCTGCAGTGTGACTGAGTTAGCAGCAATGATAAGACTGCAAGAGGTCACATCTGATCTTCATACATCAACATATCAGTCTCTTGATGCTGTATCAGGGTTTGAAACCAAGTTTTGGGGTTATAAAAACTAAATAATGCTGCGCCACCCTCAGTGTTTATAAACCAACCAATACTTAAAACATGTAAAAGTGCCAGTTGCTAACAAAGTATACAAAATACCATATATTACTGTGCGAAATTCTAGAATGGATGCATCCATCCAATATAGTCCATAAACAAATAAAGTGCTCCGTGGGATCGTGGTATCGGCAATGCGGGACCCGCTCCTCATGAGACTATAGACTGTAGGCTCCACTCATCCATAAATAATATTAAGAAAGAAAAAAACAGCCTCCATAGTGAAGTACCGTCATAAAATTTATTTTGCGCAATTTAAAAATGAACACTTACAGGAGAAACTGATGTTCTCTCGCCTTTGCTGAGGTAATTCTATGCTGTGTGCGGCTTTGGCTCCAGCGTGCGTTCCACCACGGGCGGACGTGACGTCAGTGAGTGCGGAGAGCCGGAAATGACGTCAACGCGTTTCGCTCTCCGATAACGAGCGTCATCACGGACCTATTTTTTGACCATCACCAGGAACAAGCTTATGGTGATCCCCAGACTGCAAAGCTGGGGGTCCATTTTTTCTGGTGAGTGGGGTCACAAGAGGGGGTTGTCACTGAGCACCACGGATTGCATATTTGGCACCTGTTTTTGAGCACGGAGCACTTTGTTTATGGACTATATTGGATGGATGCATCCATTCTAGAATTTCGCACAGTAATATATGGTATTTTGTATACTTTGTTAGCAACTGGCACTTTTACATGTTTTAAGTATTGGTTGGTTCATAAACACTGAGGGTGGCGCAGCATTATTTAGTTTTTATAATCTGTAAGGGTACCTTTTTGTAGGTACCTATGTAGCAGCAGCCCCCTTACATTTACTTATCCCTGGAACCTGGTTAGGATTAAAGGGATTAGTGGATGTAAATTATTTACTGGTCTGTAGCTCGGATTATTTAGCACACAAGTTTTGGGGTTGCCACATTACAAACATCACTGAGTCAATGCTTGCACATTTGCCAACGTTGTTGCAATCACCATTTTTTTCACTATTAATAGTCAGCAGTGCAGAAGAAGCATCTTTCATTGTCAGCGTCACCAGGACAAGTGTTCCACTGGTTACTGTCTTGGCTGCGAATCTAAAATGGTAAAGCAGGAAGCTTGAGTTAGCTATTGTGAGAAAACAGAGTTATTATAGAATTCTAAATTCCTAAGGTTTAGAGAAAGGCTGTATTGTGATATACATGCGACACAGGCTGGAGGGGCGAGACACAGCCTGTGTAGAAATCCGCCACACCATGTTATTGCCAAAAATAATAAAGATTTGATTTCAAATGCATATTTGTATGACAATTTAAAACAGTTTATTGATATTATTTATTTTTACTCTGTAATCCAAAGGCTGTGTTTTTTTTTAACATGTGACCAGCAGCAGAGGACTAGAAGCTCCTCCTGCTTATGTTTCCCTGCAGATAGGCTGAGAAAGAGCTGGGTCATGTGACAGCTGTATATGGATTAGGAAAAAGGTACTTAGAAGTTTTTCTTAAAATAATCACAGTGCCATCATCCACATACAGATATAGAAGGGACAATGTAAATTAAACAGTGTGTGTTTGGTATCACTTTAAAGCAGAACTCCGGGAAAAAAATTTTTTCCATGTCCTTGTTGCTGATCTCCTACCTTCACCAACTATGCCATCCATCTTCTGCCGAGCTCTGTAGTTCCTCTACAATAGCCTGCTGAAAAAACATTTTTCCCCTGTGACATCCTGTTTGCACAACCGCTCGGGCATCTCCATCCTGTACTGCTAGCATTGGTCTGACACGCCCACTTGTAGTTTTTCTAACGGTGAGCAGAGACTTGTATTTCCGCCCTGCTCACTGTAGTGGGCAGAGGGGGTCTCACAGCCCCCGGTCTGTGCCGCCCATAGAGGTGGTTTCCTCTCCTCCTCTGCTCCCTACTTCTCCTCCTCCTTGCCAGCAAGGCCCCCGCCCGCCCTCTCATGAACAGAGCAGAGATCTCAGCAATGCCAGGAATTCCTGGTATGCCTGGCATTCTTTGTGAAAACACCGCTCTTTCTCTCCTCCAAACCCGGCATTGGAACAGTGCGCACTGTGCTGTCTATTACAATGCGGGATAGAAGGAGAGAAAGGGAGCAGTGTTTTCAGATAGCAGACATGCCAGGCATACCAGGAATTCCTGGCATGCCTGCTACACCGATGTAACCTGTGATCCCCATCACTGCATTATAATAGACAGCGCAGAGCGCACTGTTCTAATGCGGGGATAGGAGGGGAGAAAGATCAGTGTTTTCACATAGCAGGCATGCCAGCAATTCCTGGTATGCCTGGCATGCCTGCTATGTGAAAACACAGATCTTTCTCGTCCTATCTCCGCATTGGAATAATGCGATCTGCGCTGTCTATTACAATGCGGCGATGGGGATCACATTCAAATATTCATGCCTGTGTTCTGTTTTTGTTACGTTTTTTTAAAAACAGCAATTTGTGCATCGGTAATAAATAAGCCAGACTGGACAGTTGTATCCTTTACATTGTACAGGAAATAAATAACAAAAACTGCAGGCATTATGAGATGCCCAAGAGGCATCAACCTGCAATATTAGCCACAGTAATTAGTTTGGAGCCTGAACGCTCTCAAACCTCAGCAAATAAGACAGAATTACAACTTTAGATATGGTTCATGTTAACAGCAGTAAGCTTTGATCTTGTTAGAACAGCATTGTTAAGAAGGTCAGGATCTGCTCTGTACAAATCCTGTGTTATAGGGTAATTGCTTACTGGCCGTTGTAGGCACACAGAATATTATTTATATAGCCATTTTTAGGCCTATTCTGACAGATTTTTACAAGTCTTCTTGTATGACCTCGGGCTATGAGTGATGCCAGCAAGGCCTCCTTCTCACTGCACATTTAATCAAAATTAACAGTAGATCAGTAACTCTGGATTAGTCTGATTAACCACTTGCCGACCGTGTAATGTAGTTACACAGCCGCAAGTGGCACTCATTGTTCTGGGAGGACGTGTTATAACATCCTCCCAGAATCACGCCTCCCACCTGTGAGCATCCGTAACCGCCGGGTCCGTGAGACCCGGCGCATCACGGATCACGGCCGCTTGGAGCGGCCGTTTACCACGTGGTCGCTCCGTCAAATGACGGAGCATCTCATGTAAACAAGCCGGCGGACGTGCCGGATTGTCTCTCCCCTCTCCGCACCGATCGATGCAGTGTGACAGGAGAGAGGGGAGAGAGGAGATGCAGCGGTGCTGTGGGCAGGATCTGAAGTGCCCACAGCACCGCTATGTGCCAGGCAGGGACCCCTCATCACCCATGCACCCTCATCCATGCCCACCCATCCATCACCTATACATCCATGCCCACCCATCCGTCACCCATACATCCATGCCCACCCATCCGTGCCCACCCATGCATCCGTGCTCACCCATCCGTCACCCATGCATCAGTGCTCACCCATCCGTCACCCATGCTCACCCATCCGTGTCCACCCATTCGTCACCCATGCTCACCCATCCATCACCCATACATCCGTGCTCACCCATCTGTCACCCATGCATCTGTGCTCACCCAACCGTCACCCATGCAACCGTGCTCACCCATCCATGCCCACCCATCCGTCACCCATGCATCTGTGCTCACCCATCCGTCACCCATGCGTCCGTGCTCACTCATCCGTCACCCATGCATCCGTACTCACCCATCCGTCACCCATGCATCCGTGCTCACTCATCCGTCACCCATGCATCCGTGCTCGCCCATCCCCCACCCATGCGTCCGTGCTCACCCATCCATGCTCACCCATGCATCTGTGCTCACCCATCCGTCACCCATGCATCCGTGCTCACTCATCCGTCACCCATGCATCCGTGCTCACCCATCCGTCACCCATGCCTACGTACCCACTGCCTACTCACTCGTGCCTACGTACCCACTGTCTACTCACTC